>JACXGK010005682.1:0-31959 GCA_016801125.1 Novumbra hubbsi
CGGTTTGTCTTTCATTTAATTCAAGATTCATGTGAATACTCTACACGTAATTTGTACTTCGTTTTATGTTGGTTGCATACCTTTCATTTTCCGTTTACAGTTCGTGTTAGTTTGTATTGGTTTTGTTTTCATTGGATTAAATCACCTTTTGTTTATACAATGTCCGCTTATGGTTCCACCCCACTACAAAACCGTGACACACAGACCCCCACCCCCCCCAGGCTCCCTCTGGTCACCCCATCACAAACCCTTGACCCTGGCTCCATCTACACCCAACCACCATCCCTTGTCCGTGTGTTGTCATTGGTTTTTATAATCAGGAGCAGGCCATCTGGGGTTTGTTAAGGGATGGACCTTGTATACTGATTGGCTATTACCTTTGACCCCCTCCGATGCATTCTGACATAAAAGGTTGTACTTGTATTCTTGGGAGATTATCAGGAGATTGCTTGGAGATGAATAGTCGAAGAACATGTTAGAACTATGGAAGGTCAACATCTTGGACTCATGCTAATAAAGAAACAAATCTCCCCTGACTTGAATGGCTCTTCACTTGGTTTTGAATGGGAATCTAACATTCATTTATTAAATGATTTCACGGTTAAAATTACATTGTTTTTGTTTCAGTTAAATTACCTTTATCTATAGATAAGGTTTGAAAGAAGATCATATATTGATAGGTCCATATTTCTTAGAAAATAAATAAATATTTCATGGGGTGACCTAATTATTTCACATGACTGTAGGTTGTTGCTGTTAAATAGTGCAGATCCAGTCAAACGCCAATTTACCAAGTAATCCAGTCAACAATAAGTGCTCAAAATAAATACCATGTTAATACCATGAATACCAAGGGCTCTGAGCTCAAAATAAATATCATGTTATCTCTGACAAAAAACTTAACAACATTAAGATTTGTATATTAATTGCACATGTTAACCTATTAACTTTGACAGCCCTCATTATAATACAGTTTTAGACTGCAGGAAGCATCAGAGAGGCGATATTTTGCATACACACACAAACACACACTATAGCAGAGGTCACAACATTCTAGTATTTATAATCAAAATATTGGCTTACACTGCATTAAGCATTAGTGGGATGTCTAACATGCTAACACATACTTACACGCATGCACACACCCCAACACACTCAAACTGTAAAACACAGAAGTGACATCATTATGCAACTGAACCACATAAAAACGCATTAGTGTAGTCTTTCTGTTTCTTCCGTGGAGTCATCAGTAATTTAATCTATTCACTATGCTTCCGACAACAAGAAGTGCTGGGCAAGTATTTACTTTACTGAATACTGTGAAAGAAACAAGCAGATGTAATAAATAATTTAATAAGAGTGTTCCCCTTGATAGTAAGGGGAACTAATATTTTGGTTCTTAATTTTTGCAAATCTTTTAAAAATATTAAACAAACTTTTTCACTTTGTCATTATGGGTTATTGTGTGTAGAATTCTGAGGAAAAAAGGAATTTAATCAATTTTGGAATACGGCTGTAACATAACAAAATGTGGAAAAAGTGAAGCGCAGTGAATACTTTCCAGATACACTGTAGTTA
This sequence comes from Novumbra hubbsi, assembly GCA_016801125.1. NCBI lineage: Eukaryota > Metazoa > Chordata > Actinopteri > Esociformes > Umbridae > Novumbra > Novumbra hubbsi. The sequence continues at coordinate 1,579 of JACXGK010005682.1, forward strand.
TGGTGCTGTTATTGCTCTTGCTTTGTTAGAGTGTAATGTTTCTCTTGTGTTGTGGTGTTTGTTTTAAGTCTGTCAATGTTTCTGCATACACACAGAAGGTTGGAGATTGTTTAAATTGTTGAAAATTAATGTAAATATACGTAATATAACTATTAAAAAATATGTTTCCTGTGTTTTTTTGTGGTGGTAGGTCTATACTCACATTGTGAATGAAAGTGATCTTGGGCTTTAAACTTTTGGTGACCAATAGTCTAAATGATGTAGTTGTTGATCAGCCCTGTTCAAATCAGTCTGAGAAAAACAGTAGAGCCAAGGATCACACGCTGCAAGGCACGCTGTTTATTGACGTTGTTCGTTGAGCTTGTTTATTGAACTTAGCTCACCCATGTGATAAATAACCCCGACTGAGAGTCATCCGTCAGCTCTCCTAGCGAAAGTCCTGGCACTCAGCGGGCTAATCTTCACAATCAGGTACAGGCCAAGGACTGTCTGGACATTTGGTTTCTTAATATTCAGAGAATGACACAACCCACAATCTAATGAGTCAGACAGAGAACGCTAAACAGACTGACTACAGCCCAGAGGTATGAAGAGGAGTGAGCAATAAGAGAGTGACAAAGATAGAGAAAAAGATAGATAGAGAAAAAGTGGTTTGAGCAAAGGAGGAGAAAGATACTGTTGTTTTGCCAAATAATGTTTAATATAACACAGCCCTAAGGCAGAAGGCAAAACTCACTCACACACACCTCAAAACCTTGTCTACACTGTTGAAGATACATTAATTATAGATGTACCTGACAAACATGATTGTCACAGTGAGAGTTCACTCCCACCACACTAACCGTCTCCATATCAAAAATAGGGGAAGGCAGACCACGTCTGTTTTTGTCACATTAACAACATTTCAAGTGAGATCATTCTGGATTCAGAAACAACCTCTAGTTGAGACTCTAAGCTAATAAGGACTTAATTGTTTGTGTCACTAAACTAGTTTAGTTACATTGAACGCATACATTTTCAAGCATTCACTACAGTCATTTCCAAGCCGCCTTCACACAACCCACCTGCTGTTCATTTTTCATCAGCCTCCAGAACAAAACCAAACCAAACTGGAACTCTCTATGTAGCAACCATGTGACATAACATGACAACCTGAATGTAATTGGTTGACCGTCTTCTAGTGGGAGCAGTATAAATGCCTGCATTCAGTGACCAACATGTTCCCATCTCCTCGTCTGCATAAATTATCTGGCTTTTTTAAACGTTATACAATTATCCACAATGTTTGCTGGGCTCTGAACCACCATAGGTCTTGCATGTTGTCAATTCGAAAAAGGTTGGTTCCTTCAATCAATATTTTTCTATAGCGTGGAACGGGCTCACCTCAAAACCCAAATTATATGGACCTAAACAGAGGGCACTGCAAGGTCCGTTTCTTGGGTAGGGAACAGAGGTGGCTGGTACCCCAGGGAGCACTGAAATTGGAATAACCCAGATGATATGTTCACCAACATGTTGTGGGGCGTACTTGACCCAGGGCAGATGTGTGCTCCAGGAGGCAGGTTGGGCCTCAGAGATGCTGCGGAGTGCCGTCTCCATCTCCTTGTTGGTTCATATCGTTTGCCCGTTAGTCTGGGGGTGGTACCCTGCGGAGGGGCTAACCGTTGCCCCTATGGCCTGCCAGAAGGCCTTCCAGATGTAAACTGGGAGCCAGTCTATCCAGCAGACTAGCTGTTAAAGAGCACTAGCAGGTCTGCCGATCCAAGGGACGAGGAGAGTTGTGGCAGGGCGATGAAGTGTGTCATCTTGGAAAACCAGTCAACGGCTGTGGTCATGCCATTGAAGTCCAACGCATCATAGGACCAGGGACGACTAGGAATTGGCAGATGGCACAGTAAACGAGTGCTTGGGGACTTGTTGAGGTCTTGATGCATGCACATGTGGTACAGGCAGATATGAAGGAGTGGGTGTCTTGACTCATAGTCGGCCACTAGAAGTGCTGGGGGAGGAAAGCCAATGTGCGGCTGACCCCAGGGTGAAATGTGAGGTGCGTGGAGTGAGCACGTTTAAGCACTTTTAAACAGACGGGTCTGGAACAAACAGTCGATTACAGTCGGGCTGCATCTGCTCAGATGGAAATGTAACCAGCCAAAGAACAGAGCCCAACGCGACTTGGCAGTTGCTTAGGGAGCGTTAAGACAGAACTTCTTAGGAAATTCTTGAGCTTGAACATTGAACTTTTGGACACAAAGCAAACAACATTCACTGACTTCAAGGGAAATGTTCCCACGACAATGTTAGACAAATACTGCAGTAAATCAGAGCCTCCAGTTAGACGTGGGTTTGAGCCAAACAAGCCAGGTTAATTACATGTGTCAAAAGAGGGATTTGAACTTGCATCCTTTAGTTTGTGCGCTTGGCCCATGACCACATTCTTGTGAGAGGTTGAGCCAACAACTAGTGTGTAGAAGCGATTGTTTAAAAGTAGGAAGTTGTGTAAGGACCCTGGTTGAAACTGAGAAACGTGATTGTTTCTCGAAAGGTATATGCCCAATTTGATGCCAGATACAGCTGGGACAGGGGCAACAAAATAATAGAAATCTTGTGTAATACAAGGTGTTGTGGATGAACATCTGACATGATGTATTACTTGATCATACCCTGTATAAGTCTTATTTACGGTTGCATTAAGACACTATTGACAGCAAGACAACGCCAAACCACAGTCTGCACGTAATACAACAGCATGGCTCCGAGGTAAAAGGGAACTGGGTGCTAAACTGGCTTGCCTGCAGTCCAGACGTGTCACCCATAAAAACATTGGGTGCATTATGAAACTACCACAAAGGATACCAAAGGATAACTCTTGAGCAGCTGCAATCCTATATCAAGCAAGAATGGGAAAACTTTTAAATATCCAAACTACAGCTATTGGTCTCCTCAGTTCCCAAATGTTTACAGAGTATAGTTAAAAGAAGAGATGATGCAACACATGCCCCTGTCACAACGTTTCTGAAACGTATCCTGGAAATGATCCAATAACATAAGAATAGTGAAGCTGGTGGGTTGTTTTGCAACACAGAGCAAGAGAACAAATAACAATCTGGTCAGGTTTATAAGGATTTGTTTTAACTGTACGTGAAAATCTGGACTGACAGAATTGCCTTGACGAGAGTCGCTGTTTGGCGAGCCACTATGATTTTGCAGCATTTCTTGACTTCTTGTAGCATGGTTGTATGAAAAATGCTTTGTTTATTGAGGGGTTTTGGATAGGGATAAGTATAGGTATTAATAAATATATATGTTCATCCAATCTATCCAATTAAGTCACACCTGCAAATAATAACTGCATTTTACAACTGAAACATAATAGAGTTAATATCATAAATGTAACTGAAATATTTTCCATTTCATATGATAATTGAAAATAAGTCATGATTCTTCACCAACTACTGTACTAAACAGTTATTGAGAAAATCAGGGACATTCACCTTCAAGCATTATAATGAGTATAATTCTGTTTTAATACATTCTGTCTGTAGTAATATATCTGGACACACAGTTGAATTCCTGCAAAGTGTATTATTTTCTGCTCTTTTTTGACTCAACCATGTTGATTTATCCTAGCAGTTTGTGGGAAGCATATCTACACTACATTGTTGTTTTAAATGATACACAGTGAACACATTTTGGAGCAGATTGTGTTGATGTAATTTGTGCACTGCCTACCGGCGTTGAGATTTTTACATTGGGCGGACTAAATCGTTTGATTAATCTGGTCCTCAACCATTTGTAACCAAAACAAACAACTGGCCTTTCTGCCTCTACACCCAAAGAAAGCAAGCAGCAGTAAGTACTTAAATGCTCTATTATGACCACTCCTTTACAGGATCTTCCTAGAAAAAAGACAGAGTTACGGCACAGTCCTTTGGACACAACCAATTACCCAGCATTAGAACAAGGACAATTAGGCCGAACAATTCTGCCCATGCCAATGACTACTTGTTAGCCAAAAGTGACTTTTTCCAATTGCAATCAAGCACTGAACTTTTTATTTAAATATGAAGTTTAAAATCTAACTGTGCATTCCTGATATTTTTTACCTTCTTGATTGTTAGCAACAACTAAAATAAATCAATTCACACACACACAGACAAGCACAAACACATGCGCAGCTACACACACGGCTGTACAGTAAAATACAAAAGCATGTACCACACAGCAAAAACAATCCATCTCTTAACCATAGTAAGAGCTGGAACTACAGACATAGACCTGTAAAACTAGAATAGTCCAGCTCTTGAACTAAAACAATCTCTAGTTTAAAGCAAGAACCACAAGCGTACACATACCCAGAGCTATGCCCCAACCTTGTCTAGAGAGGGGAGCCCTCTTTGGGAGTCAGAATTAAGAGTAATGGTTTAGGATCAGGAGATCAGAGGGGTTACAGTGGAGAAACTACATACCTTTCTCCAGTGTCCCTGTGAGAAACCGATAGAATAAGCGAAACACTTTGGTCAGCTGTCTCTTGCATCTCTTCCTGCAGTGGCTCATCTTGGCTCTCGTTGTTGATGCTAACAGTACTCACAATCAATGGTAAGGTTAACAGCAAGTGTTGGGGGTAGGGTATCGGCAAGGCAGGAAGCCAGGGAGAAAAAAGGCAAGGAAAATTGGGTGTAAAGTGTAGCTGCTAGCTGTTCCTCTCTTTGGCTCTCTCTCTTCCTCCTTCTCCAATCTCTCCGCCCATGGCTCCACCTGTAGGGCTTCAACTGTCAATCAATGACAGTGTCCCGTCTCCTCCCCCTTAGCCTGTACAAAACCCATTACTCAATCTGTTTGGCTGGAAAAGTTGTGGAAAATTCTGGACAGACGGACCTGGCCATACCTCTCATATACTCCAAGTGACAGCTTTTTCTCCTCTTGTATTTAATTTTCTACTCATCTCTTCTTTCTTCATTTATTAAGTTGTATCTTTTTGTCAGACCCCTGTGGGTTTTCTCTACTAAATGCTTTCCGAAAAACTAACACCGGGTGTCTTGAGAGCCAGCGGGAGAGTAATGCGAGAGTGTAAATGTAGGTGTGACGGCAGGAGAGTAAGTAATGCGACAGGGAGAAACAAAGCAAAGGCGCCAATTAGCGTCACAGCCATTTCACTGCACCCTTCTCCGGTTTTCTCCCATTCTATGGGACGGGGGGATAAGTGTCTATTTAATGATTTCCTGTCCCCAGTGCTTTGAGTTAGAGATTAATTAAATGTCTAAAGAGTTGAAGATAGGTAAAACAATTCTCCCTCTACCAGTCGAAAAGCTGTGCAAAATATGATAGAACAAAAAGGGAGACTTGTCACTCAGTTAGTGTAGTGGAAGGAAACGCTTTCTACATGACCCTGCTTTTACCTCCCTCTCTGTCTCTACCTTTCTCCTTCAGTCTGATTCTATCAATTTGTTTCCCCTTCCTCTCCCTGTCTCTCTCACTCTTTCTCTCACTCTCTCTCTCCCACTGCTGGATTCTGAATTAGTGTTGATTATGGTTTCCAAGGTGATGACGGACTAGACTACATGGAATTTCCAATGTGTACAATCAAGGTATAGCAGCCCTCCACCCATGGCTGAAAGGTTAACAAACAACTTGCTATGTCGTGTGTTTTGAACTCCATATCCATTTGTGATGAATAGCTCTGAATAATTTATGATAAACAGAATGGTAATTTCATCCCTTCCGTATGCTTTAATATTATGTTCATTAGCTGTTAGAAATGCTCATTCAATGATTGTATAGAAAATGTATTTCATTTGAAATGTTATATTTATTTCTAGTAGGTTACTTATGATAATGATTTTAACAGTAAAGCTCTCTGCATTTAAGCATCTGCTTGTCCAATCAGAAATCTTTCTGTAACGCCACCAATCCACTCCAGATCCTCCCCTTCTGCGTTGTGCCTTGCCAGTGTACTAACCACCGGTCCGCACCATCTGCAGTTGTTCTGAACGCACCCAACTTCTGCGCACTTGATCCTGTTACCAATCACCAAGGACACTATTTAAGTTCCTCACTTGTTTGTAACTACTGCGGATAATTGCTTGCATTTCTTGTCATGAAACGTACGTTTTTGCTTAATCTTTTGTTATTTCTATTTTACCTCAAAACACAAAACTTTTAAAATACACTTTAAAAGCACACACTCTTTCCTAAGAGTCTAGGTAGGAAATGCTTTATGGACTATGCCCTTATGTAAAAGAAGAAACAAGAATAATTTTATCTGCAGGTTAGTCCAGAATATAATATAGATACTGTGCGGTTATTACATTGTGAGTTATTCATATAATAACTGTGCATTGTTATACAATCTAAACTATAAATAAAGAGGGATGAAGGTGTGGGATATATTAGGTAAGTGCTTGTGTGTAAGAGTTTTGGGTTACTGTCGGATTAAAAAATTGTTTATAAAATGTATTAAAAAGAAAATAGTTAGCTTTTCAGCGATTAAATCCACAAGTACAGAAGATTTGCTGCACACATACCCACACTGGTCTGGCAGAAGGTACGCAGGAAAGTAGGAGTGGAAAACAACATGGGGTATATAATAGGACAAGGAGGTGTGTTGGTGGGGGGCCCGGAGGTGTTGTTCTTCCAACTGTGTGACACATGTAGAGGAGATGAGCCAAAACACAGCGGCCAGCTCTCAATCTGCGCAGAGTGGGAGATTGAGTCACCACAAAGATTTCCAGGGTGCGAGGCCAACTGGGACAGGTTTTCCATGTTTTTTGCCTGACACTCTGGTTGCCATAGTATCTCAATGGCAGCCTAAGCTGATTGCTCTGCTATGTTAATAGGTTTTTAATGATTTTTTTTCTTTTTTCTTGAAATACATTTAATTAAGGACTTGCTAATCAAGTACTGATCAGCCGTATCTTCAATCAACTCACTAAAGCTAGCTGTTTTCTTTTGAAAATCAAGACTGAAGTTTCACCTTTTATCTGGAGATCTGTAAAAGACTGAAATGAAGGACACTTAGATCTGCATAGTTTTTAGCGGATTGAACAATTAGTTAGTAAGGGGCTTACATTTTGAATCCTTCAGAAAAAGGCTAAACATTGAGGAAAGCAAGGTGGCAGGAAATAATTCATGAAACCACAAGGTCAACAAAGTTCTGCACACTGCCCTCTTTTCAATTCTACCCGCTTTAAGCAAAGTAAAATCTGACTGTCTTGAGCAAGTTAAATATGTCCATACTCCATCTCCTTTATTACAAGAGTTCATCAAAGACAATGACCTATGACAGTGTTTTTCAACGAGGACACTCAGAGGACGACGGGGGGCGCTAGATCAATATTTTGATGAGGGGGGCGTTGAGTTGCCGAAGGGGGGCGTTTAAGTAAGGCAAGTTTACACCAATGATTCATGACAATAGGAGTTTTAACAATAGGAGTTTTCAACTACATGCAAAAAACTGTGGTCTGCATTATAAAAAAGTGCCAGTTTAAGCTAATGGACAAGACAATGGTAACCCTCCTTTTCTGTGTTTCTGTCAACTTCTTGTGGCGCAGCTCTGTGCTGCCTTTACGGGAACCGGCCGTCAGAGTATCATCTAAAGAATTTCACCCAAATGGCATTTACTGTGTAAACTCTGGAAAAGAGAGGCTCTTTTTCTTGGTATTACCTGTTGAAGAATTTCTTTCTCTTAAAAAAGTGTTATTTTCGCTGAATGATACACCGTGAACGCCTTGTTATCACAGTGGTTACAAATTTACAAGAGGGATATTCCACTGTCCGACTTCCCCTGAAAGAAACTTAGCATCCTTACGCACATTAAACACTATTCAATAAAACTGGCTTTGTTGACATGACTGCAAAACAACGTTGCCAAAGCATATGAACACAAACTAGCCTATAAAATAAAACATAAACTATATTCTGCAATCTGACACTTGCCACCCGACAAGCGGATCACTACAAATCCATCAGTCGGCTTGATTTCAACGGAGGCACTGCTGCGTTATAAATCAGTCTTGTTGTTAACTTTGACGTTTTTAATAAACATGAACATAATTCATGTTTATTTTATATGAGTGGCACAAAACAAAGTCAAACCAAACGCCACTAAAGCTTGTCCGCTTATGTTCCTCTTGTAGTTGTCCGACAGATAGGTGAAAAAAACTATCCATATGTATTCATTTCTGCAACAAAATGTATTCCTCTTTCAGTTGACCGATCAAAAATGTAAAAAATGTGGTAGTCTATTACTGGTACAAGCATGCCACATTCGTAGCTTGTATCAGAAATCTAAAATCTAACGTTATTTACCTCACTGCCCGCGAAAGTGCTAACCTCTTAGGCCCGACTCAAGTTTAATATGCTTGTAGACAAGCTCAAGACGTGCCTTCAGCACCTAAAATTGGCCAGGTGCCAGGGAAAGCGGGGAAACACAAAATAACGGACGTAAGGGCATTTGAAGCTAAAAGGGCGAGAACATTTAGATTAAAATGAATGGAGGAATTCCCCTGGGTCCTCCATCACCAAGAACTGTTATGTTTTCTTTTAGCGGTGTTCCCGAATAAAGCTGACTGGTAAGCAGCTTAAGTTCAACAATATTCACAGAGAAAAAATATCTAGCTATCTATATAAGGCTCTTGCTATCGTTACCTGTGATATATCATAGCTAATACTCAACCGGCCAGCTAGCAAAAAAAACTTAAGCCCTTGGGAAAGTAAAAGATACATTCACCTGTCCTAAGGACAAGAAACTGAAAAATCTTAATGTCAAGACCTGCATAATGTCAAATAAGTTCTCTGACCTAATCACATTTCTGTGTCCTACTCTATCCAATAGTGTTGTCTTTGATGATTTTAACATTCACATAGTTTCAACAAAATCCTTTGGCACTGATTTCCTGAAGCTGCTGGACTGTCTTAACCTGTCCACAATTGTGGACATAAGCTTATCTATCCACCGACTGGCCTACAAAGACCACCAGCATTGTTATTTCAATGCTTTAAAATAATCCAGCTCTAGTTTCTACTTACTTTATTGTGAATAGCAAAGATCATCCCAGGATATAATTTAACACCGTCAGTTGCCTCATCCAACCTAAAGACTTTGGCACTCTCTATGCAAGCACCGAAAAGTGCAATACATTTGCTGAATCAACATTAGAGAGAACATTATCCTGTAACCCTAATCCCCCTCTCGGTTCTTTCCGACCACCCATATCTGCTTCTTTTCTAAGTCACTTTGCTTTGGTGACACTTGCTACTGTTCGTGAAATCATATACAAATAAAATCTTCCCCTATTGACCCTGTTTCAACATCAATATTTAAAAAATGCTCAGCAACTATCAGGTCCCAACACTTTTTAAGATGGCAACATTCTCCCCCTTGCTCAGGAAACCTACACTGACTCAGACATCCATTCAAACTACTAGCCTATTTCCAAATTCTTATCTAGACTCACACCTAAGTGCTAACCAGCTTTATGAGGTTTTTCAGTCTGGTCTTAAGCTACTGCATAGTACTGAGACAGCATTGGTGAAGATCCCCCTCCATTCTTTATTCTTCTGGACCTCTGTGCTGCTTTTGATACAGTAAATCACACCATCCCATTTCAGCACCTAAGAGACCACTGCAATCTCTTGGACTGCCTTAAACTGATTCACCTCTCACCCCTCTTACCACAAGCAGTTGGTTTCTCTCTAAGAAACAATGGCCTGTGGTATCCCACAAGGGTTTCTGCTACAGCCGTGGCCAAAAGTTTGAAGAGTTACACAAATACGATTTTTCTGCAGCCTCAGTTTTTATGACTGCAATTTGCATATACTCCAGAATGTCATGAAGACTGATCAGGTGAATTGTAATTAATTGCAATGTCCCCCTTTGCCATGAAAATGTAAATGCCAATTAATCCCATTGTTCTTTCTCTGTTACCTGCAAGGAAACACGTGCAGTCATCCTTGCTTTGCAAAAAAAAGGGCTTGACAGGCAAATATATAGCTGCTAGTAAGATTGCACCTACATCAACCATTTATCGGATCATCAAGAACCTCAAGGAGAGAGGTTGCTCAGGAATGGCAGCATGCAAGATGTGAGTGCATCTGCATGCACAGTGAAGCGAATACTTTTGGAGGATGGCTTGGTGTCAATTTATATTCTAGAAAAGTTACAGGGATTGGACTGCTGAGGACTAGGGTGATGTCATTTTTTCTGATTAATCCCCTTTTAGATTGTTTGGCGCATCCGGGAAAATAAATGGTGACTGCTATCATCAGTCCTATGTCGTGCCAACAGTAAAGCATGTGGGGTAGCTTCTCAGCCAAGGGAGTGGGCCCACTTACAATTTTGCCTAAGAACATAGCCATGAATAAAGAATGCTACCAAAATATCCTCCAAGAGCAACTTCTCCCAACCATCCAAGTACTTATTATGCAAGAATGGGCTGCCATCAGGCAGGATGTGGCCCAGAAGTTAATTGACAGCATGCCAGGGCAAATGGCAGAGGTCTTGAAGAAGAAGGGTCAACACCGCAAACATTGACTCTTTGCATGTACTTAATGTAATTGTCAACAATAGCCTTTGACACTTATGATATGCTTGTAATTCTACTTTAGTATACCATAGTAACGTCTGACAAAAAGATTTAAAAACACTGCAGTAGCAAACTTTGTGTAAACCAATACATGTGTCGTTCTCAAAACTTTTTGCTAGAGCTGTAGAACACATTTTCTTTGCCAGAAGTTAAGACATCACAGTATTCAATCCCATTGCAACGCAGATGACACACAGGTGTACATTCAAACCAAAGCTGAAATATCAGGTTATTAACCCTGTCCAATTATATGGATGAGTTAAAACACTGGATGCAGAACCACTTTCTCCAACGTCTGCCCCGCTTTTGACGGCCATGTCGTTCCCCTTTCCTCAGTAATCACCAATTTGGGTGTGACACTTGACTCTACTCTCTCTTTAAAGGGCCACATTAAAATTGTGTGTAAAACATGTTTTTAAACAGTGCTGAAAGGATCCTGAGACAATTAAAAACTTTCCCCACATTACTCCTCTCATTGCTGACTTAAATCTATATCCAAATGTTTTATTCTAACCCTCATTCTAACTGTAACCCTTACCCCCAAAAAAGGATCAGTTAAGTAAAATAGTCCTCATTAACAAAAATCCCTTGACATAGTGCAGGGTTTGGCAACCCGCGGCTCAGGAGCTGCATGCGGCTCTTTTATGGCTCTGCTGCAGCTCTCTGGGGCATTGACAAAAAAAATTACATAGAAATAAATAACTATTATTTAAAAAATGTTGCACAGTGAACAAAGGCCACAGCTCTAGAAGTGATACTGTGTCACAGATTTTTTTTTTTTTAAATATTTGTCAACTAAAACGTCACATCCTATTCTGTCGCTGTCAAGCGTAAATTTACCTCAATTAGATGTGTCCTATAACGGTCAACTAGTCTCTGACATTGACTGGGAGAAAGTTTTTCCTATTCCTGCATGCAGAAGTTTTTCAGCTGGGGGATGTTGAGTTTCTTGTATGCATCGACCGTTTCAAATCACCCCACAGCCTCTCAATTGGATTAAGATCCGGACATTGACTTTGCCGTTTTAGAACTCTACGTTTTTTTCTTTGAGCCATTCCTCTTTTGTGGTGATAATCGGTTGTATTTGGTTCAATAACATCACCCTTATAGATATTGTTGGAAGAAAATCAACTAATTCTTAAAAAAATAACAAAATATTTCATCGGGTGTCCTACATTTTTCTCATGACAGTATATAAGCACCATCTTGAAGTGGACATCGAAAAATGTAATGGAGCACATGAAATTTAAGACGCGAAAGACTGAGTTGGAGATAATTTTACTGGAGCACCAGGTAAAGGTCGGAACACTGGACCTTGTCCTACAATGGTATGAATTAATGTGAAAGGACATCCTGTAGATAATGCCTTGGTTGATTTGCAGCAAATCAACGACAAATAAAATTAAAAAGCTCTGACCTCTATGTGGTCCTGGATGTGGCCAATGGGGTCAACAGGGGGGCCCTCTCTCTCCTTATTACCGCAATGGTAATGTCACATGCCCTCTCCGGCATGACCCTGAGGTCACGCAGACAGTGTAAACAGGATCATCATTCCCAGAGTCATCTTCACGCTGGCTCTTGTCTTGGAATGGGCTTGCTGAAGAGCATCTGTGTTCCAGGAGCAGGGTCAGGATATGTTGTCATTAGAAAGGGCAGGCATGGGCATGAGTAACTAATAGAGCCAACGTGTGCAAAGAGAAAGATGCACACCCCACCAATACCCTATGTGTCCTGTGCGTCAAAGGTGATATATTTTGGGATCATGTCAAGGTATAAAAGTTGGTGTAATTGGAGAAGAAGTCAGAAGAAGCCTAAGAGAAACACAGAGAACATCTACGAAAGACATGTACTATATATTTTGTGAATAAACAACAAAGAACCCTTCTTTCCCTGACTTGGGTCAATTATTATTCTGCCAACAAGCCAGAAGCCAACAACCTATATGGTTGGTTCTGTTGCAGAATACATAGATCAGTCCAAGAAGTAGGACTGAAAACCTACTGAAATCAAGGCATAGTTTTGATAGGGTTAACATACAAATGACTCAATAAGTACCTGCACATTGATGCTGGGAAAGTACTTTCTATTCACATTGGGACCTCATTGGGTCCAGGGGAGCATTGATGGGAATATGGGTTCCATCAGTGCACCCAATCACGTTTGGTAATCCTTAGGAATGCATTGAGTTTCATAATTTCTAATAATAATTCTAATGCTTAGCTGATACAATTTCAGACAAAATTGGCCATGGAAAATCATGGCTCATAGGCAGCAGTATTCTATACAGCTATTCTGTAGAAATTCTCTCTAATGGCACCTGGGGATTTGAGGCCAGGGAACGTAACAAAAATTAGCAAAAACTGCACATGGCGCTGAGCTTGTCAAACAATGCGCACACTGGAGTTTTTCACGGACAGGCCATGACTTCAAAGGGACTGATTGGATGAGAACCCAGGTTTATATGTGCTTGGTCAGGCTTAGCTTATGTTAACCTGCCAAATAGCAGGTTAGCTTCAGAGGATGAGTTGGTATTGTTACGGATATGGAATTACTTTGATCTCAGTTTGTGAAACAGCAAATTCAGGATTTCCTCAAATTCTGGCTCAATAGATCTCGATTACTTGCTAACCCCGCTTTCTTGAACACCCCCCAGACCTGTCACTCATTGAAAACATTTGGAACATTATGAAATTAAAAATTTACTGAACTGAAGAGCTAAAATTCTATACCAATCAAGAATGGAGGTTTTTTCAGAACTACGGCAATTGGTCTCCTCCTCCACAACAGCTTTGAGTCAGTAATTATGTTGTATTTACCTACCCTGGTTTGTCTTTCGCACACATAGTCCCAAACACTATCAATCTGTCCTTTAACTGATTCAAATCTGTGCTCCCTTGAACCATCATTCCCGTACTCACAGGGCTTGAATACACACTGATGGCAAATAAAACAGAAAGGGGATGCCTCTGAGCATTAATGTCAAATTGACACAAATAATGGAAACAGAAAGCAGGGGTTAACTGAATTGAGCCTAGTGAAAGGGGTACAGCAGAAAGAGGAAGCAGAACATGGAATTACAGATTAATAATGATTAGCATTGTGTATGAGCTATAAAGACAGAAAACATTATAAACACAGAAACCACACGCTCCCACTGACACATACTCAAATTATTTATGTGGCAGACGAAAGCACCAGCTGGTATGACACACCACGAATCACTCCATTATGTGAACACGATGGAGAGTGCAAAATAGAGAGTGATAGGGAAAGTGAGAAAAAAATGGATTTAATTGGAAATAGAGAGAGCGAGAAACAGTTAGGTGAACATTTAAAGAGAATTTATAAAGATAGCAAGAGAGAGAAAGATGGAGAGATGTGGAGCAAAAGAGAAGAATAAGTGAGAGAGTCATTAGGTGGATAGGCTTGTGTGTGTCAAAGGACTCTACTCCTAAATGTTGGTGAAGACAATGAGGTCATCAAACACAAACATCCCCATGCACCTACTGTACAGTAATACACTGCTCAAAAAAATTAAAGGGAACATTTAAACACATTTTTGCTTTTGTTCCTGTCCATACTCAGCCTGTCCAGTTAAAGTTGTTACTAAATGCAGTGCCAGGTGTAGTCACACTGCAGAACAGGAAAATAGAGCACAAACATGTTAGTACCTGGGTTTCTTTATTGATGAGTGCTGCGATGGCAATTCCTCACAAGGACTCAGTACCTTTCCCATTAAGTTAAATACTAGAAGTATACATGTACAGAACAATTGTACAATACACTAATGTGTCCGTTTTGTGAAATTACCACAACATTGCCTAACCTTTAACCTCACATTGATAGACTTTTGAGAAAGCTCAGGCTAAACAAAAATATTTTCAAAATAAGTGTTGTTAATGGGGATAGTGTATATGCATGTAACTGAGACATCAATGTGTAAGCAAAATATCGGGTATCATATTACATTGTAATGTCAATCTCTCACTCACCCCTGCCCCCTGCCCCCTGCCCCCTGCCCCGAGGTACAGCAGAGAAACTGACACAAACAATGAACCACAAAACTAACAAACAGAAGGGCAACTCAAATTGCATCCCCAATTAGAGACAACTCTATACAGCTGCCTCTAATTGGGGAGAACCAAACCCCTGCTGACAGGTCCTGACTGTGGGCACAGAGATGGCCAGAGGCCCCCAGCCAGGACAGTGACATCTTGGGACAGCTCCCAGTTCAGTTATGGGTATACATTGTGCAGCAAAAAAGTGTTCAATACAGCCTGTGCTTGCAAAAAATGTGTTCTTCTGAGTGTACTGAGTGTAAATGCATGTACAGTCAGGGAAGAAAGTTTTTCATTTTTCAGCCCTATACTCATGGAAAAAGCTGCAGCAATATGACATAAAAATGGTTCACTGCAGAAAATCAACACAAAAATGGTCCATTGATCATAGAATCAAAGTATTGCCACTGCCATCCCAGTCACCTGACCAGAACCCAATAGAAAACTTGTTGGATGAACTGCGGGTTCTGAAGGATATGGAAATATTCTGAATGGAGGAATGGTCCCTTCCAAACAGGCCAGACATCCCTTTAGTTTAATTGACTTGGTGTTATACTGTGATGATTACGTGTTTCCTTAAATGTTTGAGCAGCGTATTTACCGATACCGATTATACAGTGGTGATAACAAGTATTTGATACACTCCCGATTTTGCAGGTTTTCCTTTTTACAAACCATGTAGAGCAGGGGTCTCAAACCGGTTCCATGGAGGGCAGAGTGTCTGCAGGTTTTAGTTTTTTCCTGTAAATTGGTTCCAGGTTCAGATCAAAATAACCAGATGAGGGTAGACCTAACCAATCAGTGACATAATTAATCAATCAAGTACAAGGTGAGAGTGAAAACCTGCAGACACTCGGCCCTCCATGGAACCGGTTTGAGACCCCTGATGTAGAGGTCTGTAATTTTGATCATAGGTACACTTCAACTGTGGTACACTCATAGGTACACTTTAACTAAATTTGAGACTTTTCTTTACTGGTCTCAAATCTCTGTTTAGCTTTATAGTCATTAGCACTGCCATTTAAATAGTGGCAGGCGAATGTATAGGAAGCACAGCTTCTCAGCTTTGGCATCACACAGCTCAAAAGCTATTCTAGATTATCTATCATATCAGATCATAATATGCATGCTTAATCAGGCAATATAAGAGAAGAATTACAAGAGTTGTTATATTCTTATACTAGTAATAGGCAAACGTTTGAGCCAA
Source organism: Novumbra hubbsi (assembly GCA_016801125.1). Lineage (NCBI taxonomy): Eukaryota > Metazoa > Chordata > Actinopteri > Esociformes > Umbridae > Novumbra > Novumbra hubbsi. The sequence goes on from JACXGK010005682.1 coordinate 17,424, forward strand.
ATGATCTTATGACCAAAGCGTTCACTGAAAAGAGACATTTGTTAATCCATCACTATACATTTTACATTTAAATTATTTAGCAAACGCTCTTATCCAGATCGACTTATAAGTTGACAAGTGCATTTCTCACATCTCATCATTATATGTACACTTTCCTTCATCAAAGCCATTAGTTAATCATACCCAGGTGGTAAACACAAGAAGGGCTGCAGTGTTCTGGATAAGCTGCAGGGGCTGAATGACACAAGCAGGGAGCCCAGCCAACAATGCCTTGCAACACTCTAGATGGGAGATGACAAGTGACTAGATCAGAACCTGGCTGCTTCCTGTGTAACAACATATTACGACCAAGATGGCAGTGCATGCGCAACGCGAGGCTCTGCGTCTCTTCAGATTTTGTAAATTAGTAGTACTTTATCTAATAGTTGTTAGTCTATTCACTCAGCGCAGCCATGCATTCAACCTTTACAACCAACCAGATTTACTTGACATTGAAAAACACTACATAACAAATGTCACTGGATAATGCTATCAGCCTTGAGGGCAGTCAACTCAGGTAAGACCAATTGAGGGGGTCTGTGCATCTACGTGAATAAAATGTGGTGTACCAACACTAACCTCATCAGGAGTCACTGCTCTAGCAAATCTGGAATACTTCATGATTAGCTGCAGGCCATTTTACCTGCCATGGGGGTTTATGTACATTTTTGTTACCGCATCTTAAGTTCCACCTGATGCTAATGCTAAGCTAGTGAAAGAACTTCTGACAGGCTGCCGTTAGCAAACCACAAACAACACATCCCGATGCCGCTACGATTGTTGCTGGGGATTTCAACCACTCCTGCCTGAAAACTGTTTTCCCCAAATTCCACCAAAATGTCTACTGCTCCATAAGAGGAGACAATACACTAGACCACTTGTACAGCAAAACGTAATTCATGCAAATTAATTATCTAAAATATCATGTGTCTCTCACAGTTGAAGTGTACCTACAATAAAAAATTACAGACCTCTACATGCTTTGTAAGTAGGAGAACCTGCAAAATCGGCAGTGTATCAAATACTTATTCTCCCCACTGTATGTGAGGATGCTGTTCATAGACTTTACCTCGGCTTTCAACACGGTCACCCCCTCATGACACGCAGAGATTGCCGACGCGTAACCCTTTACGGTCGACGGGGATCTCTTCATATCCAACAAATGTTGCAGGAAGGAGAGTATCCACTCTACTGGGCAACAAAACAGATCCACATGAATCCTGTCACACCAGCTCACGAACATGTTCCACCTAGCAGCATAGATTCTGGAGGTAGAGACAGCTCTAGCCCCTTGAATCGTACGTATAACGTCCTTGGACAGACCCCGGCGCGCTAATCTGTCCCTTTCAGGAGCCAAGCCGCCAGCTGTCCGCGCAACGACGGTGGATGCTGAATTGAACCCTCCGCCTGAGACAGTGCGTCCTGGCGCTGAGGAAGGGTCCACGGGGCTCTCACCAACAACTGTATCAACTCCGGATACCATATTGCTGCCGGACGTTCTGGAGCAATAAGGATCACATAAAGATGATCTAGCCTTACACGTGCCAACAAGCGCGCAATGCATGCACGTCTGTGGTGGGAACGCGTAAAGTAATCCCGGAGGCCACGGGCGGTGAGCAAACGCGTCTGTGCCGAGGGGCGCGCGGCCCTGGTCCCTTAGGGAAAACCATATTCTGCATTGCGCGTTCACCTTGGCCTCCCCAAATCTCTCCCAAATGAGGGAGACGATTTCGGGATGAAGACGCCAGTCGTCTTCCCGCAGATTGTGACGAGACAACAGGTCCGCCCCTACATTCAGGCTTCCCGGAATGTGGGCAGCTGTCAGAGAACGCAGGTGGCTGTGAGCCCACAGCCATAGATGCCTTGCCGACAAGTGGAGCGCAGGGGACCTGACTCCTCCCTGTCGGTTGATATAGGCCACTGTCGTTCGATTGTCTGATCGAACTAAGACATGTTTTCCCTCGACCGACGAAGCGAGGCGGGTCCGGACCAACAGAACCGTCTCCAGTTCCAGCAGGTTGATGTGACGACCACTCCGTGGCCACACACCCTGAACTGCCTGTCCCTGACACACACCCCCCCATCCTGTCAAGGTCGCGTCCTTGAAAACACTCACGAACGATGTCACTCTGCCCAGAGGAACCCCTCGGTTCAGAATGACTGGGTCCCTCCAGTAGTCTAGGTCTGTCCATAGACACTCGGGGAGTACCAAACGATGGTTTCGTTGGCGCACGGGGTCTATCCGCTGCCCAGCAAACCATCTCAGCAGCCTCAACGGTACTACAGCGTGGGCAGCTGACATGAGCCCCAATAGGGACATGATTGCACGCACGGGCCTCGTGCACGGGGGTCTGCAGAGGTGTAGCGCAGAGAGGATTCTCCTCATCCGCTCCTCTGATAAACGTGCCGTCATGGAGGCCGAGTCCAACCGGAGACCCAAATAGGCTACCTGTTGACTCGGCCAGGGCGCACTCTTTGACCAGTTCACCGCTAGTCCCAAGTGTGAGAACTGACTCACAACTGTGGAATTCGTTATTAAAGATATTAGGTGTTGGACTGGATTCATGTCTTTGGGGAGTAGACTCCTAAGTAGTAAGGCACAGGGTTAATAAGTTACGTGGGACATTCCATAAGAAGGGGGGGGGGGTCAGGAAGTTAGGAGAATAAGACAATGGACACTTTGTGCATGGAAACCTATAGATTAACTTCTAGCTTGACCCCCACCCACGGATACTGATAAGGGAACCCAAGTGAGGAGAAGCAGGCACGAGCCAGCAGATGTTTCCTGTTCGATATACTATTGTCAAACTGGCCCCTCAACTGCCTCCCCTAATCTGCCTCCGAGACGGTCACCAGATGACCCTACACCCAGAGACGGGGTCTGCAAGATGGGACACGCCCATCCAGGAAGCACGCGCAGCAACTAAGATGCATCGATTGTGTGTGTGGCTATTTAACCTGTGTCCGATGTGAACAGACTTCAGATCTTCCTGTCCTGCGAGACAGATCTCCGGATGCATTCGTAATAAAGGTGTATGATTTGGGAAAACTTAACGGCGTGGACATTCTCTGATTTGCAACCCGGGGGAAACTTTAGGTTTCTACAACTTGGGGACTCGTCCGGGATCAGAGGGTGTTCATGCTAATTGACGAACCAGAGCCTCCGGAACTTCCGAACGATTTTTAGCCATGGCAACTTAAAAAGGTAAGCAGAGCCTGTTTAAAAAAAAATCTAATCTGTGTATTGGCTATTGTAAAATTTGGAAAATCGTTTGTGAAAAGTACGAAGAGTGTAAATTTAAGTCTGCAAATTTGAGACCTGCACAGTGGGGCGTTGCTGTGCGAACTAGGGGTTTGAGGCCAGAGGATTAACCTCAAAGGTTAAAGTCCAGCACCAGAGGGGCGTCTCTGGGTGAATTAGTAGGTATTAAGTCCTGGGAACTAAATTCCCGAACTGCCCGGAAGTGACTTTTCCAAAGTTATATTGTCGAATATAAATGAACGGTTAGGTGTAGAGGCCTGGAGAGTTAGGGTAACTCCAAAGTGGAAAATTCTAGAAGTTGCGTATCCTACCATAAATTTAGGGATTTGTGGACTTCAGCAGGAAAACAGCGTTTTTCCATGAAGATCGCTTGGTTGGAAGAGCCAGGAGAATTGAGAATCTCCAAATTACCACATAGAGGTGCGAGCCCTGAAATTTTAAGATATTTCGAACGAGTGGTTGGTTAAAGGCCTGGACGGCGGCGACGTCCGAAATAGTTAAGTAAAACGTATAAACTGTGTGTTGCATTGTGGGAATTGTAGGCTGTGGTAACTGTGCGGGGAATTGTGTAAAAATGGCGGATGTAGTGGAATCTAAACCGTGGGAACAGCAAATAGCATGCGTTATGGATGTGGTAATAGAAAAGCAGACAGGATTAAGAAATGGAGACGGAGAACATAGAATGGAAGCCAGGGGCTGAACAGATTGGAGGGTGAAAATGTGGAGAAAGAAGTGAAGTTACATAGGGAAAGGTAAAAAATGTAGGGGAGGATTACGATGGGGGTGGAGACCCCTGGTTAGGGTAGGATCTAGGATAGGCCCAATATAACAGGGACTTAGTTTCCAACTTTATATAAACACACACGCCACACATAGTCACATCTTATTAGAGGTTTTCATAGTTAGACTGCAAGAGGAGGAAAGAGGTGAGTGATGATCTAGACAGGGGAAATAGTATTCATCATACACACACACACACGCACACACACACATAGACAGAGGAAGGAGGACAAGGAAGGAGTGTGGTTTCAGATAACTGTAAAAATACAGAGGTTGGTTAGGGATGATTGGTATAACACAAATTGGTAGAACAGGCAAAAACTGTAAACTGAATATCAGAAGGTGGAGCTAAATATTAAAAGGCACGTAGGCAGAATAAGAAGGTCTCCCTCATGGCTTAACCGGAGGAGAGACCCGCGGCCAGCGCCCCATCCCCATATCAGGCTTGGGGGGGGTTACTGGCTCAAGAGAGGGAAGCAATGAAGCTACTCTTAGCAGAAGGAAGGGGTCTGCTAAAATAGCATTGTTAAAATAAGAGAAAGGTTACATATAAATTAAGGTCTGTAGAGACAATTCCCTTATTTAAAACAAGTTCACATAAAGTAAAAATCTGAGTCTGCGTGGCACTATGGAAATAGAATTCTAATTAGAGCACTCGTTTAATACAAAAGTTTAAAACAATTGAGCAGATCAAAATTATGAAACACGACAAAAACATGTCGAGTTAAAATCAATGAGTTAATGTTGGATGTATTGTTTGTTTGTACGTCATGTGTTTGTCTTGTTATGTTTGAACATATGAAAATTGACATGATAATGGGGGGTTTTGTCCGGTTTTCCCCATCCTGTCAGCTTGGGTTCTTTTTCCAGTCGAGTCCAGCGCGCGCGTCCAGCAGTTTATTTACTCTGGATCTCAAATTCCTCCCTCGATGAGCTAAACTTATTTGAAGTTGAGATGAGGGGCTGACTGGAGAAAGGCTAGAGCATGATTAGGTACAGGCTGCCGGACCTAAATTCTAATTTGGGGTGAGAACGCAACAAGCGTTTAGGAACGTATATGTAGGCACATTTTCAGTAGGTTAGTGTTACACTATTCACTAGGATGAATATAATTTCTTGGCCACAGTTTTATTTTTGACGTGTGACGACACGCAGGGTTACACAAAATTATACAGGTTCGTTTAGGGTGACATTCTCTTTGTGTTTCGTCTCTGTCATGTTTTGTGGTTGTCTGTCCGAGGGTGTGCGTTGGTGGGGGCTGTTGATTTGTGTGTGTGGAAATGGGAACACTTGTGGCGGGGTGAGTTTTAGTTGCTGTTCAATAACAGAGGCCCGGCCAATCTGACGGGTTGATGGTGAATGAACAATGTTGTTGGAATGTGTAGCCTGATGGTTTTTCTGAGGCGGTCATGCATACTGTGGTTTGGGTAATTTGAGTTATTGAAACTGGGGTTAGGATAAAGTGTTTGCTCCATGTCCAGATTGCCCCTGCCGCACTCCTAAATATTTCCTGTTACGAAGGCCAGGGTAGTTGGACAATCAGTGGTTTGGTGTTTCTGCCGCGAGCGGAAAATGGTTAATGGAGCTGTATATATGCGCACACCGATTGTTGGTAAATGTTTTTTTTTTTTTTCTGTAATTGGTGTGGTTTCCCTATGCGGGAGGGAACCAATGTTTTTCAGGTAATATGTGTATGTGGTTACGTTTACCGTGGTGGCGTTTCGACTGCCTATTTTTAGTGGTTCTGTTCGCTGACATGCGTACATCTGCCCGGGAGTGATCTTGGGTACTATTGCATTTGTTAGTTTGGTTTGTTGACCTCTGGTGGTCATCTAATCAAACACACGCCGTTTTGGCTATCAGGTTTTCTCTCTCCTTATCTGGAGAGGACCAGTCGTGGAATCCTGGTTCCACTTAGTTTTTGGCGTTGTGCATCACACGCTAGGTCGGGACAAGTTAGCCTTTGGCTCCGATTTAGTCCAGGCCTATAAAGGCCTCGTTTACGATTGCTGTTCCGCAAATGTTCGTTTCTAGTTGTACTTTTGGGTTTTTCTGATAAATAAATAAACGACATAGATAGGAGGTTCAGATATCAGGTTTTATTTTTCCGCTTGCCCATAGCTTTTAGAGTCATGACAACTCTATGTCCGGGGGGGGACTGACTTTGAATTATTCCGTCGATTCACGTTTCTCCATAGATACTTGGCCGGCTTCACTTTTGGTTTACTTTTGTTGGCTGGAAACGTTTAATTTTATTTAACTTTTGTGTTTCTGGCGGTCCCGATATCAGCCTGTGATGTTCAGTTTTCTGTTTTGCCCTTAATTTGGTACGCGGCCAGTCTGCGTTATTCGGAAGTCAATGCGGGCTGGATTACTGTGTTGTTATTTTTTTGTATTATCTCTCCATGTGTTTGGCACAGTGTCGAGATAAAAAGGGGGAGGGGTAGTTCAAGAGGCTTAACCACAGAGGTTTATAAGAGGTGAACTTAGAGCACAAAGTTAATCAAATATGTACACAGAAAGTTATGACATTGATATTTTGAGGTCCCATACTCACTGTAATTGGTAAAACTTGTTTTGGGGGATTGTTAAAATTATGAGAAGTCTAAGATGCTAATTTCACTGTAAAAGGTATCTTACAATTTTGTTTTGGCCCAGCTAAATACGACCTGAGTTGTTTGGAGGACTGGAAGCTGGGGGAGTGGAGTTGGGTATAGGTTGAATTATCACCAGTGGATGGTTCTGTTTAGGTGATGGGGGTTGGAGGAATGTTAACTGAGTTTAGAGCTGTAGGAGAGTGTAGGGAGCCACCCCCTCCCACCAAGGCTGGTGAGCTGGGGGGAGAGTTCTGTAGATTAGGTTGGGGGGAGTTAATTTGTTTGTTTAGAATTCCTTAGGACAGATACTAGGGACAAGATCTAAATGGTAAAGTCCTCGTTTAAGCCATGAAGAATGGATAGATATAAGGGGTTTAAAAACATTTTGTAATACAAAGCTTTACATTTAGTAGGATAATGCCAAACCCTCCAGTCAAGGTTTTAACATTGTGTTGTGCCAGTTTCCATGCTAATTTCCTTGAATCCTGAATCCTGCAACCCTGATAGACTGAACTGGGCTACTGCAAAAGGGGGCCCAGATAATTCCAGGTCCGAACCACGCCCGGACCACTGAAAGAGTGTCTTGGGGTCAGAATAGGACAATTGGACTCTGATCATTTCCAACACCACGATCAAGGAGAGATTAGAGGAATGGAGGAAGGCACACTGAAGAACTACAAGACTCCGGCATTGATGACTACAACAGCCCGGAGCCATTTGACTGGACAGGATGTAACCCGATAGGGGAGTTGAATTTTAACTTTTACAGTAGTTGGATATCTGAATTGGATTTTGGCAATTTTCTGACACAGGTTGATTACATGGGATGTTTCTTTATTTTTGTTGTACTTTTGCTAATTGGTGTGTTGTCCAAGTCTGAGTATTTTTGTTTTATTTGCATTTTGGAAAATGATACCCCTACCTCGGAAAGACTAGCTTTCTTCTGATCTTCTGATTTGGAACCAACTGACAAATTCATATTTACGTGTATGGAAGTATACCTTTGACACAAGGAGGTTTTCAATTAGACTCAGATACTTCCTATGGTTACTATTAATCTGAATGGATAATTAGTTTAAATTGGCTGTTAATAAGTAGTGATACTTTCATGCAACTGAAACAATTTATTTACTTCTCTGACATTTGAGGAGTGATCCCATCATCCGTAATGGTTGCATTTTACTTGTAATGTGTCTAAATATTAAGGCTAAGGTGAACATGTCAACTGAGGCAGTGTTTTTGTCTTCTCGTTTCTCCTATAAGGATGGTGTTGCAAACCTCTAACTCAGGGCATGGGGATGATTTGAACCAACGTGATGAAGTGAAACCTCCAGAACCTTTCCCTTCGGCACCTTCCCTTGGGTCCCAGAACCCGATTCAAGGCACATGAACAATGTTTCAGGGAGAAGGCGGAAGGCCGGACCCTCAACAGATCTGGGGCACAGAGTGCCTCACTATGGAAGACTAAAAGGACTGTTTTTGAACATCAGGACCAAGGCAGAGAGGCCTTTGGGTCCGTATGTATGTGCCAGAGAAAGGGGGAGGACTGGAGGTTAGCTTCTCAGATAAATTTAGACTAGATTATGTATTGAGATAGAGGTGGCAACCGAAGGGTTCAGATGGAGCGGGAAGTCGAAACTAGAATGTGAATGATTTTGTTGGTGTCATGTATAAGATCTAAGAAAATGGTGTTTGTGCAAATCAGGACAGACACTGGGGAAACTATGTGCCAGTGAAAAGGGGGCGAGGCTGAACCCCATGAGGCTGTCCCTGTTGTCCTCGGCTCCCTGGGGTGGAAAAACGAATTGGGTTGATCTCGCAGACGAGATCAAAAGGGGGATTTGTGGAATTCGTTATTAAAGATATTAGGTGTTGGACTGGAATCATGTCTTTGGGGAGTAGACTCCTAAGTAGTAAGGCGCAGGGTTAATAAGTTACGTGGGACATTCCATAAGAAGGGGGGGGGGGTCAGGAAGTTAGGAGAATAAGACAATGGACACTTTGTGCATGGAAACCTATAGATTAACTTCTAGCTTGACCCCCACCCACAGATACTGATAAGGGAACCCAAGTGAGGAGAAGCAGACACGAGCCAGCAGATGTTTCCTGTTCGATATACTATTGTCAAACTGGCCCCTCAACTGCCTCCCCTAATCTGCCTCCGAGACGGTCACCAGATGACCCTACGCCCAGAGACGGGGTCTGCAAGATGGGACACGCCCATCCAGGAAGCACGCGCAGCAACTACGATGCATCGATTTTGTGTGTGGCTATTTAACCTGTGTCCGATGTGAACGACTTCAGATCTTCCTGTCCTGCGAGACAGATCTCCGGATGCATTCGTAATAAAGGTGTATGATTTGGGAAAACTTAACGGCGTGGACATTCTCTGATTTGCAACCCGGGGGAAACATTAGGTTTCTACACAACCTGGGTTGTGTGTTCCATCGCCGGCTCCGCTGACGACGCCAATATCAGTAAGTCGTCCAGATAGGCTAGAATTCTGATTCCTCTCCTGCGTAAAGGCTCCAGCGCTGCTTCCACGCACTTGGAGAATGTGCGGGGCGCGAGCGCGAACCCGAATGGCACCCTGGTATATTCGTACGCCGTGCCCTGAAAAGCGAATCTGAAAAACTTCCTGTGACGAGGAATTATCGACACATGGAAGAAAGCGTCTTTCAGGTCTATGCTCCTGCAAAACTCGCCTGGAAGGATCGCTTCCAGCAGGAGTTTCGTTGTGAGCATCCGAAAGGACCGTTTTGCAACACACTTGTTGAGAATGCGTAGGTCCAAAATCGGTCTCATTCCCCCCGTCTTCTTGGGCACCAGAAAATAGAGGGAATAAAACCCTTATCTTTTCTGCGCCTCCTGAACTACAGAGATCACGCCTTTTAGGCTAAGCTCTTGTATTTCCGCCGACAGGGTTGCCACCTTCTCTGGCGATGCCATCGCCGTCTCCAACACTCCCGAGAAAGGAGGGGGGGGTCGGCAAAATTGTACCGCGTAACCCTTTCGGATTGTACGATTGTGCCATGCGCTGAGATTGCATCTCTGACGCCAATCCCAGTAGCGCTGAGACAGCGGAAGAGCTCTCAATTGAGGAGCTTTCCGCAGAAAAGCACTGTACATAACACTCGCCCTCACCGCCGTCTGAGCTCTCCCCTGCAAGGGGGGCGAAACTCGAAAGGGGGAAGAAGGCACAGGGGTATTAAAAGAAAAGCCCTTATTCGACCCACCCAACGTCGTTGGGTTCAATAAGGTTTCTTTTCCCCCAAAAAGATCTGTGCCGTGGGTAAGATCCAAACCCGGATCACCAGAAGGAGAGTCCGGGAGGCTACCCACCATGCCACTGAGTACTGATGGTGATACAACGTCATCGTTCAGTAGACAGGGCCCATTGAGTGCGGCCAAGCGACGCCGCTTGGTAGCTGACTCAACCACAGACCCGCCAACTTTTGACAAATTGTCCAAACTACGCGCTCGGGATCCAGCTTTAACTAAACTGTGCCCCGTGCGCTGTGAAACCTGAATGTTTCTTCATTGATGATTTAGCTTAATATTGTACGGTTGTACTGTTGACAGTGTGAAATATGTAATGATATTTTAGTTATGGGTAAGTTTAATATTATACGGATGAAGTAGACATTATAGGTCCATGGCCCCGAGATTGAGGCGAGGACACTGTGCTCAGTAAAACACGCTATCTGACACAGAGCTTAAACACGCACACACATACTGATACTGATGGAGAGCCCAGGAACGAGAGGAGCAGAACCAGCCAAAACATCGCACTCAAGGTCGCCAGATGGTCCACTCCTAGACAACGAGAGCCACACAACAGAACACACATACACTTGATTCATGTTTAGTGAGGTCTTCATGAGTCATGTTTAGTGAGATCTTCTGTAAGAGACAGGGAGGGGGGAAATTTTCCATATAAACAAGGTCCGCTGCGTTCGGACCTCACATCTTTTCGTTTTGCTCTAACTAGAGGGTAAAATCTGATCTCCGGGTATATATATCTGTATTAATAAAGACGATCGCTTTTTTGTAAGACTTTTAATGTGTGAACATTCTCTGATAGGAACTCGGAGAAGTCTTCCGACTTCTACAGCGCGTAACCAGGCACAGCCCGTCAGCCGTAGAAGCGGACCTGGTTGAAAACCGACAAGGTTAAGCCCTTAACCCATATGTCAGGATCAGTTTGAGCGCCAACTGATAAAAGTTTTCTTTCGTTCACTGTCCCCACAGTGATTCGTTCAGGGGCATCAGACCCTATAGAATGAAAAACACTTGAAACAGAATAAAAATCAACCATCTTTTTATTCTTGGATAAGGGGACCGTGCCGGCAACAAAGCGCGACACCTCCATCTCCTTTCTACTAGGCTATATCGTGGGGGCTGAGGCGGCAACTTCACCGTCCTCTGCCAACTCCACGCCTAGTCAACGTTTACGTTTGCTCGCCGGCCAAGGTCCATTCGCGAACTTTGGGGAGAAGGTAAAAGCTCCCGCTCTGCGAGTAGACGGCGCCTGGGCGGGAACCTGCGCCTGCTGGGTCGTGGCCGTCGCCGTCGCTGTGGTTACCAATTGCCTGCGATGCCGCCACCGAGACGCCGCGCTGCTCTTCGGGGGCTGCAGCGTGGTAGAGCCAGAGGGCAGTCCTGGACGAACCATCCGTCCGGCCAACGGCATGTGCCGATATAACTCGGACCTCGCGTTATCGACCCTCTTGAAGGAGTGGATCACCGTCGAGACTGCTTCTCCGAACAGCCAGTATGCGTGAGCGGAGCGTTCAAAAGTGGCGCCTTGTCTGCCGCCTTCTCGACGACGGACTGGAACTCCATTCGAAGAGGGAATTTTGACTGGTCGCCACGAGCGGGAATTCCACACGCGAGCGTATCCACGTCGGTCCTTCAAGACAAGCTTCCGCCACACAACTCCATTGGAAGAGGGGGCGGAGTAGCCTGTGTCAAAGGAGGAAGAACGTCCTCCAACTCCAAGATGTCGCCGTCGTCGCTGTCCGACCCGCCGCTAGAAGGAGAAGAGAGGATGGCGTCCAAACTAATCTCCTGGAAGTACTGCAACCTTCCCTGGCGAACAGCCAAAGGTAAGGCTGCACAGGCAGCACATGCTGGTGCCTCTAGAACACCTTCCTTGGCGTGCCACGGTCCAAGACACGACACACAAACAGTGTGCCGGTCTTCCCCGGCGTCCAAGGAGGAACAGCGGCAGACGGCTTCCAAAAATCGTCGCATGATGTCGTGATCCGTAAAGAAAAAATCACTAGGTAGTACATCAATGTTTGGTTGGAGCTGAAGAAAAACGGGACATGGTATGAAGGGCACACGCTCAGATATAGGGGCAGGTGTGCCCCGATTGGCTGAGCTAAGTACATTTTATTTTCAGTTGGCCGATATGCGGCATGGGTAAAACCGCTAGAGCTACGCCCTCTAGGGGGCAGAGCTCCACGACATATAACATACATAGTGACTTGAATGGTATGCTTTCTTTACTATACGTACTGAACTTTTAGCAGATTGCATGAAAATCGTGGAGCTAATTAACAATTCTAGACATGCAATTAATTCTCCACTGTTCAACAGAAAGAGACAATTGTTTTCGAACTGGTCTCTACTGCAATTGTAGGAACAACTAGATAACTCGACAAAAACAAGACGACACTTCTGCAATGTAATTCTATTTAAAGAAAAACTTAGCTACATTAAATACGAAATAAGTCTTATAGTCATAATTTAAAAGGAAAATCACAAAATATACTTGTCTACTGGTGACAGTGTGCTGCGTCCAAGCTATTCTTCCCAAGACAGCTAGCGGTAACTCTGATAAAACTTCAGTACGTTAGTAAATCTAAACCTCTCAGTGAACATTGTGAAACACAGCCATAGCATTAGTGTAACGATGTTCAAGCATCCATTCTTTGTCAAAACAACAAGGTAGCTAAAATGTAAAAGCTTTCTATGTGTGGAATATTTTTGTTAAAGATTAGCTGTTAGAAACCAACAGGGCCAGTGAAGCTGAACTTAGAAAAAGCAAGCCAGGCTGGGGTGTTAAAATGTTAATTAGTACATTCCAGAGTAGGGCCATGAGTCAAGAGATCAAAGGGGGAATAGGTGGACCTGGTTTATTGTCTGTTGGCTTATCACACTGACCCTGATGGGGACAGGGAACACAGGAGGGGGGTGTGAACACAATTTAGGTGATATCTCCGGGCAGACTTCCTGGCACCAGCACCCCCCCTTCAACTGTCCTCTTCGTCTACCTCCGAGGTCACCAGATGGCCCCACGATCAGAGATGGGGTCGTCATGAAAAGGACACGCCCACCCAGGAAGCCCACTCAAGAGGTTACATCCAATGATTGAGGGGTGGGAGGGGCTGAATACAAACTGTCTCCAGGTGAAAGTAATTCAGATATTTTCTACTGTATTGTGGGGAACGATCTCCAGATAGCTGTCTGAAATAAAGGTGTTTAGTTTGGAAAGATTTGAACCGCGTGGACATTCTCTGATTCGGACCCGGGGAAGCAGATTTTGAACTCAACAACTTGGGGAGCTCGTCCGGGGATCGGAGAGTGTTCATGCCAATTGACCGAACCAGAGCCTCCGAAAATTCCAGACGATTTTCAGCCGGCTAACTTAAGAAGGTAAGCAGTACCTGTTTAATACGAAATCTGCGTATTGGCTATTGTAAAATTTTGAAAATCATTTGTGAAAAGTACGAAGTGTGTAAAAGAAAGTTTCCAAACTAAAGGCCCGGAGTAGCGTCTCCGGAGCTAGGTAAGTCAGGACGGAGCGGCGACTCCGGACGACATTAAAGTTTAATGCTATATACAAGCTTTACACTCAGTAAGATAATGCCAAACTCTCCAGTCCAGGTTTTAACATTGTGTTGTGCGAGTTTCCATCCTAATCTCTCATAAAGGAGTCCTGATTCCTGCAACCCTGATAGACTGAACAATGAGGGGCTACCGCAAAAGGGGGCCCAGATCATTCCAGGTCCCAACCACGCCTGGACCACTGAAAGACTGTCTTGGGGTCGGAATAGGACAATTGGACTCTGATCATTTCCAACACCACCATCAGGGAGAGATTAGAGGAATGGAGGAAGGCACACAGAAGACTACAAGACTCCTGTAGTGATGACTACAAAAGCCAGGAGCCATTTGACTGGACAGGATGTAACCCGAGAGGGGAGTTGGATTTTAACTTTTACAGCAGTTGGATATTTCATTTGGATTTTAGCAATTTTCTGACACGGGTTGATTACATGGGATGTTTATTTTTTGTTGTACGTTTGATAATTTGGGTTTTGTCCCAGTTTGAGTAGTTTTTTTTTATTTACAATTTGGAAAGTGATACCCCTACAGCGGACAGACTAGCTTTCTTCAGATCTTATGAGTTGGAACCAACTGACAAATTCATATTTACGTGTATGGAAGTATACCTTTGACACGAGAAGGGTTTCAATTAGACTCAGATACTTCCTATGGTTATTATTAATCTGAATTGATAATTAGTTTAAATTGGTTGTTAATAAGTAGTGATACTTTCATGCAACTGAAACAGTTTATTTACTTCTGACATTTGAGGAGTGATCCCATCATCCGTAATGGTTGCATTTTACTTGTAGTGTGACTAATTATTAAGGTTAAGGTGAACATGTCAACTGAGGCAGTGTTTTTGTCTTCTCGTTTCTCCTATAAGGATGGCGTTGCAAACCTCTAACTCAGGGCATGGAGACGATTTGGACCAACATGATGAAGTGAAACCTCCAGAACCTTTCCCTTCTGGGTCCCAGAACCCGATTCAAGGCACATGAACAATGCTGCAGGGCGAAGG
>JACXGK010005683.1:0-31926 GCA_016801125.1 Novumbra hubbsi
ACGTGTGTGAAGTTTGCCAATGACCATCTGGATGATCCAGAGGAGGAATGGGAGAAGGTCATGTGGTCTCATGAGACAAAAATAGAGTTTTTTGGTCTAAACTCTACTCGCCATGTTTGGAGGAAGAAGAAAGATGAGTACACCCAAGAACACCATCCCAACCGTGAAGCATGGAGGAGGAAACATCATTCTTTGGGGACGCTTTTCTGGGGACGACTGCACCGCATTGAAGGGAGGATAGATGGGGCCATGTATTGCGAGATCTTGGCCAACAACCTCCTTCCCTCAGTAAGAGCATTAAAGATGGGTCGTGGCTGGGTCTTCCAGCATGACAACGACCCCAAACACACAGCCAGGGCAACTAAGGAGTGGCTCTGTAAGAAGCATCTCAAGGTCCTGGAGTGGCCTAGCCAGTTCACACAGGGGTTTTATATTTATATATGTGTGTGTGTGTATATATATATATATATATATATGGGGTCGTTGTCATATATATATATTTATATATACTCACATATATGTGTGAATGTGTGTGTATTAATGTATGTGTATATTTATATATATATATATATATATATATATATTATAGCCATTTAACAAAACTGCTTGATTGAGACTTTTTTAAGATGGAAAATGTGCAATTAGAGATAATAAAGAATTTGTGTGTTATTATTGGTATAGAGAAATAAGACCTTTCTCAGACATCTGGGTCTCTATATTTTAACAAATGGGGCACAGGCTGTTTAACACAGTTTTTTAATCTAGTAAAACGGGTAGCACTAGTGATTTTGATGAAGATGCTGTCTGTAACTTACGATTTACAATATATATTTGTTTTTCTTCTGCTTACACTGGATGTGTAATATGTTTGTTTAATATACACATAGTGTATGAGTAGTTAGTATTACTATCTGATTACAGATAATGAACAGTTGAGATTACACATTTGTATGGTAGTGGTTTTGATAGTATGGGGCACAAATTCACACAACATTGTATCTATTTCAGGCCCTTTGTGGCTCAACAACACAGATTTTACAACCGTAGGTCAAAAATCACAGAAGGCATCATTAATAGCCAAAATGACATTATACTTTATGTGTGGTGGCGCTGTAGATCAACTTAGGACTGGTCTGGAAATGACAATCATATTGTGATCTTTTGGAGAATGTTGGAGCTCATGAAGTATATGTTGTGTGTCAGTGGGGAGAACCACACTAGATCCTATTAAATATTTAACAGGATCCCACTTATGTAATTCGAAAATGTCTTCTTTTACATATCAGATATGAATCCAGGGCAAGTAAATATTTCACCAACCATAGGATGTGTTTGATCGTCCGTCCAATTCCTACATTCCTCCGACTGCTGTTTTTTTTTACCAGGGTTTCTCAGGTATTATTTGAGCTCTGGTCCCAATTTTGTTCTGAATGGATATTGTCATTATGGCTGTAAGAAACCACTATCTTGCAATCCACCTGATTTCATACTATTGGAAGAGAGAAAATACTAAATTTGCATTACCTGCAATTCTCCACATTTTGCCTATTATAATATGTGTTCTTATGAACGCACAGGTCAGTGCTGACTGAATTTACCAGGAAATACAGATCCTGTCATAATTTTCCAACACACAAGTAAAATGTTGTATAATTGGGTCAGTCACGCATTCTCTGCCATAGGGATATCGCCACAGTCGTCCTGGCACAACATCACATCAGGGGTTAGAAGTCTATTCAAGCGTGTGTAGGACTGTGGAACTACGTGGGATAAGGTTTCCCCCTGTCCATCTGATCCTTGTGACCATGATCCACAGGGTAAAACAGATCATTAATCAGCTCTGAGACGCTCTTTTATATAAAACTCTATGAAGAATTAAAGAGGGGGTGGCAGCATCATCCATTTCCACCTCAAGCAGATACAGTAATCATTTTTAATGTAACACTCCCATGCTATGAGGAACAAAAACATTCAAAACGCCTCCCATCACCCAGGCACTGGGTGACAAGGTGGCACAGCCAGGGGCGTTTTTAGACGCTTTTGGGGCCCCAGGCAGAAGGGACGTGGTGTGCTCTCCACATCACGCATGCATGTGGGCCCCTTTTGAGGGGGTTTCGCACATGTCATCTTGTACATGACCATCCAATTATTTAAACAGGGTTCCATGTAGTCATTGCTGTGGTCCAATGTGATCAGTTGTCTTTGGGGGGGGGGGGCTTCCAGCTCAGGGCCCCAGACAAATGCCTGCTTTGCCTACCCTCTTGGGAAGGC
Source organism: Novumbra hubbsi (assembly GCA_016801125.1). Taxonomy (NCBI): domain Eukaryota; kingdom Metazoa; phylum Chordata; class Actinopteri; order Esociformes; family Umbridae; genus Novumbra; species Novumbra hubbsi. The sequence goes on from JACXGK010005683.1 coordinate 2,272, forward strand.
ACAGTGAGATGGTGGATGGATAATGCTGAGCCTGGAGAGACGTAACGGTTGCTTAAAGACAGAAATGAAAAGCTTAATGGGATGAAAAGGCTCATTGATTAGTGTGGTTAAGATACATATAATAGTGTTCACACTCATTACTCAGCATTACCCTGCATTACTCAGCATTACCACACCTGCCCGCACCTCTATTTTGTCCTCCCCACTCCTCCATCCGCCCCACTCCTGCCCTTACCTCTGCTGGCATCTCTTCTGCCCTCACCACTCTTCTGACCACACCTTTCCCCTGCCCTCAACGCTCCTCTACCCTCACCTCTCTTCTGCTATCTCTCCTCTTCTGCCTTCTGCTTTCTCCTTTGCCCTCACCGCTCCTCAACCTCCCCTCTGCCCTTACTGTTCTTCTCCCTTTCTGTCTTCTCAACCGAGTACATAGAGTGACGAGTATATAGAGTGACACCACTAAACTACCAAAGAAAATGCTGTCCTGATATGTCATAGATCTGGCAGCAGACAATATAAACAATTCAAACAAAGACAACAGGATGATAGAACAACAATAAACAGACAGATCACATTAAGCAGTCACAAGTGGTAGTACATGTTTTAGTGATTCTGTATTTAAAATTGTAATGGTTTACCAGTAGTAGTTTATTCCAGTCCGCGGGGTCTTTCCACTTGCTTTTAATAAATACAATAAAAACATCTCATCTACTGTCCTTTGACCGCCTGCTTTCTCCTCACATTCCTCATTTGTAGCATCTGATATACCATCCGATTATTGACCATACAGCAGGTAATCAATACCTGGGCAACAACCCTATCAAAACCACTGTGGAGATCCTCATTCCTTCAAACACATCCGTGCCCACGGTGAGTGTTTCTGGAGACGGCACACAATCGTTCACGCATGCACACACACACACTCTTGCTTTGCATTTTCTGCAAATTAGCATTTCATATCTTCAGGGAGCAGCCCTGCGCCAACAACCGTAATGATGTGATTTGTTGACTCTGTGATGAGGGCCTAGCTTATGTCTCAGGTCTGATGTGTGCCCCATTAATGTTGACATTTGCTAGGGTTAGGTAAGGCTCAGGGTCAGAGTTCAAGTCAGGATGAGGGTATGGGCTGCTAAATTATTTTCACCCCCCTTTCTTTCCCACGGAAAAGCAGATGTGGAAGCTGCTTAGGGATTTCTTTTGCATTTACTACCTCTGGTTTAAGGCAGGAACGTCCCAAGGATCCTGGACATCACCAACCATTTTCAGTCTTCTCCAAGAATGTAAAACTAATCCAGATTATAAAAAATAGGATCAAATTATTCTCCAGAAAATAGTAGCCTATGGCGTGCCGGAGAACTTAGACCCGGGTTTGTTTTCTAGGTTTTAGGGGCCCAGACCTGGGTTCAAAGCATCAATCTGGTTTTGGTCTGCCTGGAGTGGCTGGCTTTTGGGTGTTTGCTCTTTGGGGTTCAAATGCATCTGGTAAACTAATACAAGCACATCTAAGGACTGCTATTCTACTTTTGAAACAGGAGGACATAGTCCTGTCCCATCATGGCCGTGCAGTTGTGAGAGAAGGTGGATAAGAGGGGGGGAGGGGGAGGGTTGGTGGTTACCAGTCAGTAGTGTCAAAGACCAGTATGTGATCTACAGACTGGCTACGTCCGACACACTTACACACTAGAAAAGAAGGGTACATCCCACTGAACCACTTCTACATGAGGCCATATGTTTCATCGCCGACATTTTGAATAGCAGCATTCACGTTTCGTACTGTTTTACTGTGTAATATGTTTTATTTCCTGTAAGACAAATTCTTCACGTGATTGGACACTACATTTAATGCACTCAGTGTGGGACGGCGCTGCCAGTGTCCGCATCCCAAAATAAATGAGACCTTATTTCCTCCACGTAGTGAGCTACTTTTGACCAGAGCCCATAATCGGCTCAGCGCCACATAGGTAGTAGGCTGTCATTTGGGACACTGTCTTAGGGTGCCTGTTTCAAAAGGTGTCCTTAGGCAGGGGTTGTTGTGCATGGTCTTGTATATCCCTCTAAAAGCTACTGAAGCACAGCTTAAGGTGGGCTCATACTGAATATTTATGAAATTTGCTCCCTCTGTGTGAAATTGGTTTTTGCCTAATGGATCTATGCATGGGTGCCCTTCTCCCTGATACTGATACTCAGCCCTGTCAGCATGGGCTTAAAGGCATTGGAGTCACAGCTAAATAGAATGGGAAAAAAGATGTATAATTGAAAGAAAGAGTAATTGAAAATAATCATTGAAAATAAAAGAAATGAAGAGAGATTGGCCACAAAAGGAAGAGTTTAGAGATATGCGTTGGTATTGTTACAAATGACTTGTATTCTCCAAATGTCAGTGAATCGTAAAAGGCCCATTGTCAACACTGTAGCCTGCTAGTTGACAGCGTGTGTTCAATTGAACCAGGGTCTGGATCTGCTACACTATGCAATGGAATTGATTAGACTGCCTTCTGCATGTTCTCATGTCCAACACTGGAAGAGAATTGCAAAGGTTTGAATTTTTCTCCTACATTATCACACTTCTTATGGGAACATTTAGTACTGATTAAAATCTTAGTCAGTGTTCATCTGTACTTTTCAGTTTTCTTTTGAGAAATCCCTGGTGTCTCAGCATATTAAAAATAATCACTCTTAATAACAGGAAATATGGCATATTTAACATATTGTACGCAATCTTCAATCAAATCACACTCCAAACCTTTACTCAAAACATCTAATCTGCCCAAGCAGCACCTGGGAATCAAGATGGAGAAACTGGCAACATAATGCAGCAGACACCACCACTGAGGGGTGGTGTCATATCACTCATATCCTCATACCACTGAGGGGTGGTGTCATATCCTCATACCACTGAGGGGTGGTGTCATATCCTCATACCACTGAGGGGTGGTGTCATATCACTCATATCCTCATACCACTGAGGGGTGGTGTCATATCACTCATATCCTCATACCACTGAGGGGTGGTGTCATATCACTCATATCCTCATACCACTGAGGGGTGGTGTCATATCACTCATATCCTCATACCACTGAGGGGTGGTGTCATATCACTCATATCCTCATACCACTGAGGGGTGGTGTCATATCCTCATACCACTGAGGGGTGGTGTCATATCACTCATATCCTCATACCACTGAGGGGTGGTGTCATATCACTTATATCCTCATACCACTGAGGGGAGGTGTCTGCTGCCTTCTGAGAAATGCTATCTCTATAGTATAAAACTTTCAGGAAAGTTAATTTCTCCCTCATATCACTAAACCCCTGACCTTCATATGGGGGTTCTCATCCTATGATCCTATGGCCCTAACCCTAAAATATGGGCCTTCACATCACTATAGCCCTGATCCTCATTTGGGGGTCCTCATATCACTAAAGCCCTGACACTCATATGGGGGTTATCATATCAATAAAACCCTGATCCTTATATGGGGGTCCTCATGTCACTAAAGCCCTGACCCTCATATGGGGGTCTTTGTATCGCTAAAGCCCTGACCCTCATATTGGGGTCCTCATATCACTAAAGCCCTGATCCTCATATGGGGGTCCTCATATCACTAAAGCCCTAATCCTCATATAGGGGTCCTTGTATTACTAAAGCCCTGAGCCTCATATGGGGGTCCTCGTATCACTAAAGCCCTGACCCTCATATGAGGGTCCTCATATCACTGAAGCCCTGACCCTCATATGGGGGTCCTCATATCACTGAAGCCCTGACCCTCATATGGGGGTCCTCATATCACTGAAGCCATGACCCTCAAATGGGGGTCTTCATATCACTAAAGCCCTCTCTCTCACAAAAAAACATCACTCTCCTTCTCACAGAGCAAACACATGGAGGGACCTCATTGGATTAATGCCCTAACCCTCGCTCTACTGTCTGAGCTAATCAGCTAGTTAACGATGCTGAGGGTGGGGTCGGTCCTGGGGAGCTTAGCGCAGTGTGACGGGCAGGCAAGCGTTTAAAACCATCCTGGGTCCCTGTTGTTGCTGCTGCTGCTTGAGAGAATAGAGCTCTACGATGCCCTGCTACATTAAGCAATAATTGAAGCACCTTGCAATTATGAAGACGGCATACGACGTACTAAGCCGCCAGCCAGCGTAGGAACAATTCAGCCCCCCTTTCACAGATGGTTAACGTACATGACGTAGTCAGGGAGAGGGGAGACATGTGGCTTTCAGTAAGTCAGATTAGTTAAAATTCAAATTATAGCATGTTGCGGTTGTAACAAAATACTTATATACCGGCTCATAAACCGGCTCATAAACAATGCAGGCAGACCTATAAAGTAAGCAGAGGTCATCAGGCAGAATGTGGACTTTAGATAGAAACAGCTAGGAGTTGTCAGGCCCGAGACTGTCCTAGGGCAGGTGAGTGATTTAAACTACACTGCTCAAAAAAATTAAGGGGACACCTCACAGTATAATTCATCACAGTGTAACACCAAATCAATTAAACTTCAGGGATATCAATATTTCCAGTTTGAAAGCATAAGTGATAGTATATCAGTGTGACCTGTTTTGGTGCAAATGAAAGTGACAACAGGTGGACTGAAGAGGCAACAGCAAGACAACCCCCAAAAGGGGATGGTTTTACATGTGGTGGTCATAGACCGTTGCTCTCTCCTTATCCTTCCTGACTGATTCTTCTCAAGTTTAGCATTTTGCCAGTGTCCTTCTCACTACTGGTATCATGAGGTGGTACCTGCAGCCCATTCAGGTTGTTCAGGTAGTCCAGCTCCTCCAGTATGGCACATCCATGCATGCCGTGTCTCCCTGAACAGTCTCAAGAGCATGGAGGAGATACCACGAGACGACTGTTACACAAGGAGAGCGGGACAGGGCCGTAGAAGATCATCAACCCAGCAGCAGGAGCGGTTTCTGTTCCAACATGTGTAGAGGAACAGGTGGAGCGCTGCCAGAGGCTTCTAAAAATGACCTTCAGCAGACTGCTGAATCTAATTGAGAACCTCTGGATCGTTACGCCACCAAGTAGTGCCAGAGACTGCTCATTGATGCCCTGATCCAGGACTGCTCGTTGATGTCCTGATCCAGGCCTGGGAGGAGATCCCCCTGCCGTCCCATCAGGAGTATGCTTACAGGCACGTGAGGGTCCGTACTCACTACTGAGTCCCATTATGAGTTGCCGTGATGAAATTCACGCATGTTGGAGCAGCCTGTGATTTCTGTTTGAATCCTGCCTTTACTGTGTTGGTGATTGTGGTTTCCATTGAATTCGTTGTTTGTTTTGTTCTCAACAAATTACACAATGTGCAGTAAAGACTCCTGTTCATTGAGGTGAGTGATTGAAGTGTTCCCTTAATTTTTTTTAGCAGTGTAGATTGTGTGTACCTAAGATCCAACAGACAGTATTTAGTTTAGATAAGACTTGATAAATAACACCAGATAGTGCTGAAATACTATGCAGAGTTTTTTTCCTGAGAACACAAACAGAACACTGGTCATGGGAGTGTCCAGCCCATGTATGTTGAGCATGGCAAAAAAAAAACTGGCATAACATGATAAATACTACTAGGGACTCATTGATGGTGCCAGTAGCATCATTTCCCAGAGGAGAGAGGGTAGCATGCCAGAGACAAGACACCAAGCGTGGTTAATCAATCCAGAGCCTGCTGTCTACTTTCTCACCCCTGGGCCAGACTACACTCAATCACAGGACCCACCGAAGAGATGAGTCTTCCGTAAAGACTTAAAGGTTGAGATTGAGTCTGCAGCTCCACAAAAATAAATTATCTGTAGAAGTAGGCCTGTGTTCAGGAATATCTGGGGGAATAAAATGAAATGTAAGGATTTGGGTGGTAACTGAATAAACAACACTTTTACTGTATAATTAATAATTGACCTCAATGGCCATGCCAGATAATATCAAGATTTGGTTACTTAATACAAGGCCTGGGTGTTTCGTTAATGTTAGGGTGGGGTGATTCATGTATGGATGGGGTATTTAATAAAGGGCTGGATGTACTGGTAGAACACATCAGTATTCTCTGACACTTTGGACATGCTTGCTTTGACATTTATTTCCAGAACCTCAGTTAGGAAGGTTTGGTGGGGTCACAGAGGGCTTGGTGTTGTTGAGGGATGGTATTTCCTAAGGCATGTTTCCTTCTCTTCCTCTTTAAAGTTCCTTCATGTCCAATCAGATCCATTGTCAATGTCTTTCATTTGCCCCTTTTTGAAGATGGTATGGGTTGTGGTCTACATTTTAAATTGTGCTCTATTCCCGAAATTGTATAAGCAATAGCGAATCCTGGTCAACAACAGTGCACTATGCTGTTATATACAGGTTGCAGTTTTATCAGCGGTGCTTTCACTTCCATAGTTCTGCAGTGCAGCTTCTGAACACAAAAGTGGACATCTCTCCTGAACATAGGGTTGCCAATGTCAATAAACTAACCCTAACCCAGACATAATGTTTGTTCATATTTCAAGGTGCGCACATGGTAAGTAGACCCTTAGTAAACAGGAGTACAAAAGCCTAATTTGGCTGCTCCCATGGGAGAACCCTTTGAATAGCTCTTAGAGGAATTCCAAGTTGAACCTGTTGACTTAACCTGCATTGTCATGTATAGAAGGCCTGTGGTGCATAGTGCATTTTCATTAGATGACAGCCTTCCCAATAGTTTCATTGTGATCTGCAGTAGACTCAAAATGGTGTTGTACTGCAAAGTTTGAAACACACTCAGTCTGATCATTATCCACCAACATCCACAAGAGGATGACCTCGACGGTTCCCAGTACCCCCGGACTCATCCTTCAAACTAATAATGTTATATGACTCCTGCTCCATTTCATCCGGATGATCCAGGACCACTGTTGAATCCCTCCCTCACACATAACAGTTTTTTTTATACTATTTTGATCTAGAACGGACTGCATGTTCAGGAAATGTGTACATGCTACTTTTAGGGACACATCCGAAGAGGAGATGGTGAAAGGCTGAGGGTGCTGCCAGTCCTCATCCTTCTCTCTGCCTCTTCTCATCCATCCTTCCTCAGCTGACAGGAGTCGACTGAGCATAACGGTGCCTGTCTGTCTGCATGTCTGCCTGTCCGCTAGCTTGTCAGATAATTCATATTCCCAAACTGTGTCCTGCCATTAAGAGAGAGACGCCACACACATGGGGGGGGGCAGGGAGGATCGGCAGATGAAGTGGAGATGAGAGACACAGAGAGAGATTCAGGAAGAAAAAGTCTGGGAAAGAAAGAGACAGAGGCAAGAAAGAAGAAATGAGAAGAAAGAGAAAGAAACTTGTAAACAGAGGAGCTAGTGAGATGAAGAAAAACACAGAAATAAGGATGTGTACAATCGATTTTATTCTAGATGACAAATAGTTGACAATAACTTGGTTGGTTTCAACCTGGTCCATTGCAAAACTTCCTGTCTCCTTTTGTATACCTCTTAGTTGAGTCGGATTTTGTCAAGATGTGTTCTTCACCCAAGCTTGGATATAATTTGTTTTCACCGTTGCAAAGAAAGTAACGTTGTAAAAAGATACTGCAGTCAAATGTAATTAACAAGAAGGAATAAAATACTAAAGCAAGTGTTAAATAAGAAGGGTCTTTTAGAGAGACGTTTGTAGAATTACTGATTTATTCAGGTATGGATTTGTTTATTTATTTATTTATTTTTTAGTTTGTTTGCAATGTCAATAATTGAAAGTGACAAGGTCACCAACCAACAATCCCACTGTTTCTCCTTTGTCCTTGGATTTGTAGGAGGTCAATTCTTAGCCCTTTAGATTCAGAAAGCTAGGTACATTGTTTGCCTTTTAGATTCAAGAGGCTAGGTACATTCCTTGCCCTTTAGATTCAGGAGGCTAGGTACATTATTTTCCCTTTAGATTCGGAAGGCTAGGTACATTATTTTCCCTTTAGATTCAGGAGGCTTAGTACATTATTTTCCCTTTAGATTCAGGAGGCTTGGTACATTATTTTCCTTTTAGATTCAGGAGGCTAGGAACATTCCTTACCCTTTAGATTCAGGAGGATGTACATTCTCATGACATCTGATCAAGACTGAAGTGTGTTCAGTAACATAACCAATAGGTGATTGGATTGATAATAATTCTCTTTAATGACGTGGCTGGTTAAAGGGGCTAATGACAACACATGCAATTAGCACTGAGACAGTAATGGTTGGTCTCAATAGCACCCTAAGTGCACTACACTGGACAATGGGGCTAGCTATATGTGTATGGAACACTGGACTATTTGGGATGCAGCCAAAGAACAGTGAGAGGGAAACGGGAAAACAGACCAGCAGTTAAACATGCAGACAGGGTAAAAGCCCTGCAAATATACTCCCAGGTATATACTGAAACATGTAGACCGGAAAACAGACTGGCTGGTAAACAGTGAAACATGCAGACAGGAAAACATGCAAACAGAGAAAAAGACTAACAAGTAAACAGTGAAACCTACCTACATGTATGTGTTAACTTCGTTTAGCGCTAATGCCTAACGCTTATCGCGTAATTCTAACCCTAACTCCAATTTAAAGTTTTAAACCTAACACTTATTTTCTTCTGATTTAAAGTTTAGGGAAAGTTTTGTCCCTGTTAAATGGTTCAATCTGAAACGCACACGACCACACTCACACACAGTTTTGCCCAATTCCTACTTATCTTGGTTAACACAAACTCAATAGCGTCTATTCTGATGTTCTAAAGAGCATCACTTAATTCCATAGGTCCCCAGAAGGGGGCACTATTGACGCTGATTCACAATGGAAAGTGTTCATTTTACTTTTTGCAGCTGGCAAGCTTCAGGAAAATTGCCACATTGTCATGCTTTTCTTTTTTTTGATGGGATGTAGTCATCTTGAATGATTAATTTTTTACTAGCTGTGAGGTTAGTAGGCTATCGATATTGTAGTAAACTAACTGATAAAGGGAACGGGGAAAAACAGACATCCAATAAACCTTTCTCTTCTAACTGCTTAAGAACCTAATAAAAGGAAGCTATGCTGTTACGGTTAAAAGGAATGGGTGGCATTTTGGGACTTTTTCTAGGTTTACAAGTTTCACTGGGCTAAGGTTGATCATCTACACATCATGATTTCAGCTAAACGAATACATATATGTATTAGTTTCATATATGCTCATTAGCCATATTGAGAATTCGTTTTATTAAGTAGGTGTAGGTGATGCCAGTCACCTATTACCAAATTAAAACAAAGCAGAGATAAAAGAGAGATAAAAGACGAGAGAGAAGGAAATGAGGATTAAGCTCGATTATTATTATTAAATGTATGTGCATAAACACATATACACATACATCCACGTAACCGGTAGTAATTGCGTATTGCCCATAGTCAGGTAGAATTTTCTAGGTTTCGTCACTAAGCGGATGACATCGCGCTTCGCAAGTTACGGAGGAAAAACGAGAAATTAAGCAATCAGTTACCGTAAGCATAGACCGGTTGATACAAAATCTATGTGCAAAAATTTAACAGGCGTTACACCTCCAGCAGACGTCACCAGGCCACAGTGATGTAGCGTCGTCTGAAGTGCCTTGCCATTTCTGGGGCGTTCCTTTGGCACCGCCTGGTGCAGCAAGGCTGTAACCAACAGGACCCTGAACAGCCCCCAAGCTATAAGATTGTCATTTAGCTAATGCTCTTATCCAGACTGAATTACATTATTGATTACATGCATGTACTACCAACAGTACTGTGACTGAGTGTTCTAGACAGGAGCCCACAGTATAGATTAAAACACTTGATGTGTCGTAATCCCCATAAAACCTTGCGGAAAAATTAATTTTACATTATCTTTAAATAGCTAATAAATGAGTGTCTGTTTTCCGTTTAGGCGTAACCTAGCATAGAGTTTTGACAACAGTGCAAACCTTATCAGGACAAGATGATGTTTGTCAACATATTTGCTTCAACTCACTCTCAGAAAATGTATTTGCTTCTACACTGCTCCAAAGAATTGAGGGAACACATAATCATCACAGAAGAATACCAAGTCAATTACACTTCAGGGATATCAATATATCCAGTTAGAAAGCATAAGTGATTGTGAATCAATGTCACCTGTTTTGGTGGTAATAAAAGTGACAACAGGTGCACTGGAGAGGCAATGGCATGACAACTCCCAAAAAGGAAATTATTTTGCAGGTGGTGGCCACAGCCGATTGCTCTCTCAATTCTTATCCTTCCTGACTGATTTTTCTCTAGTTTAGCATTTACTTGTGTCCTTGTCACAACTAGTCGCATGAGTCGGTAGCTGAAGCCCATTCAAGTTGCACTGGTTGTCCAGCTACTCCATGAAGGTACATCCATACGTGCTGTTGCTAGAAGGTTGAGTCTCCCAGTACAGTCTCAAGAGCATGGAAGATATACCAGGAGACAGGCTTTAGACAAGGAGAGCTGGACAGGGCTGAAGAAGTGCATTAACCCAACGGCATCAACCCAACCGATATCTGCTCTTTTGTGCGAGCAGGAACTGGAGGATCTCTGCCAGAGCCCTACAAAATGGCCTCCGGCACACTAATACTGTCAGAAACAAACTTCATGGTGTCATGAGGGCCTGACGTCCTCTAGCAGGTCCTCTGCTTACAGCCCAGCACGATTGCCATTCGCCAAAGAACACCAGAATTGGATCATCTATAAACCACCTATTCCAATACCTAAAATAAAAGCAGGACAATGGCCATACTCCTATAGTTGTTTGATATAGGAGAGACAGGCATTATTATCAGAACAAAAAGACCAAGAGCCACATAGTGGGAACATTTTGTTGAAGTTGTTCAACCTAACCTTGTGAAATGCACGCTTTGTGAGCAACAACTGGGCTACTACAACCTAAATACACACACATAACGATTTGGCACGTAAGTCTCATGATAATATTGTGTCTTAAAGTCCTTTGCAATTCCAAGCCCTGGTAAAACTGCCTAGAGCCCAAATCCGCCTAGAGATACCAACATACTTGCAAGAGCGGGATGCTATATGAGAATCACACAAGGATTCTAAATCGCAAGTCAATTAGTCATTGTCCGAAAAAACAATGATTTATTAATACATTTGAAGTTCTGGATAAGGCACAGGTTTAATCTATCTACATTTTGTGACCACGATGAATAGATTTATATAACTCAGTTTAATGAAAGGATTAGAGTGAGCCCTGTCTTTTCTTTGTGTGTTTTCGTGTGTGTGATTGTTACTCTAATTGGAGAAAACCTGCTCCACCACTAACCTGTGGTCATTGTAAGCTACTACAATTAGTGTTGATCAACTACAGCCAGCCTCTAACCATGTTTTACTCATTTCCAATCAAACAAAACCAAAGAACAACTTGAATGCGTCACCATTTCTCATTATCTCAACAACAATGAGGTAATCAAGACTCATGTCTTTTACCATTGTAGTTACAAGGGGAAAAAACGACATGTTTTGATGAAGTGTCTTTTTCGTGTTTTGTTGCACTCGAGCTACACTGTGTTAGCTTAAGTTATTGATGTATCCACGTGATGCCATTTGACATTCTATCACTTGTAGTGTGGAATTTTGTTTAATTTTTAATTCATGTCAGAAAAGGTCTGTATTTTCCATGTATTGGCATATACTCCACATTTAGAATTAATAAGAGAGCAACACATTATTCAAATTTTATACAGTTTGGCGACCAAGTCTATCTTATTTGCATAAAGTGTTAATTCAATTAGCTAAACTCTGGATTTTCAACATAGTTGCTCTATAGTCAACACAAATGCAGCAGAGTACAAGATTTCACTGTTTTTTTTGTTTTAAATGGGCAACTTTTCTCCTATGCAGAGGTACACTGTGCAAATGTCACCGGCAACATATAGCACCATGCATACACTGAGGAGGCATTATGTTGGTAAATATTAAGTGTAACATTGGCCGTGAATAATATTACTTCTCATCAAGCTAGTTACTGGGCTAGTTATGCTAGTTACTGTGCAGGTTACTGGGCTCCAGAAGATATATTGTGGTGTTTTCAGTGTGTATGTTCTGTTTATTATTTTGTTTGTAAAAAAATAAATATATAACAAAAGCAGATGCCTTTTATAACTTATGCTTGTTTACTTTCCTTCAAAAAAACTGTCTTCAACATGGAAATATCACTCAACCCTGAAGCTGTTTGTCAAAATGTACTTTTGCTTAGACCGTAGTTTTGGCTGGCTGGCTAAAAGTGAAAACAGCAAAAAGTGACTGTGTCACTGTAAAACCCATCATTTTTGGAAAGCCAACATCAAGGAATACTCTTAAACTAAAAAAAATATTTGTTTGAGTATGTCATCAATTTCTTCAGCGCATCCATCTTTTTCCTGCGGCTTTGGAAGGGTTTGCCAAGTGAGGAAGACCGGCACAAAAACACACCAAATGCGTCTACCAGGCACACACACACACACACCAGGCCCTCTCCAAGTAAATGTTTATTAGTCGCCTGCATTTGGTCTCTAAGGTCAGAGTTTACTGTAAGCTTTTCTCACTTAGCACTGACATTGCATCCTGCCAGAGCTCACAATACCTAAGTAGGTCTTTGGCATGTCCCTTTGCCATGTAATATGTTATAGCAATTTGGCACCCGGCGGGACCGTTGATGTTGTGGCCTGTAACTACAGGCTGACGCAACGTCTGAGCAAGAGCATGGGACCTTACCTGAACCCACGCTCTTCTGAACGGTTCCCAGTTTGTTGTCCTCCAACTTGTGAATCAGTAGTGTTCTGTGCGTCCGTTCCCCGTGGTTTCTTGCTCGTTGGGGTTCTAAGCTGGGTATACATTGTGACCACTGCTATTACAAAAAAGATATATCAAATACTTTTGATTGATTTGACAGGTTACTCTGTGGTTACAGTGTAGTTATTGTTTGAATGTTTCTCGTGGCAACCTCACTCATGGCTTATGTTGGATTCACACAAAATTCATAGTGTGTGTGTTTTCGGATCAACCTTGCTTTTTTTCTTGAGTGTCTTGGTGGGTGTGTGTGTGTGTACCACATGCATGTTTGTGAGCGCATTTCTGATCAGTATGCTTCATTGCTCTGATATTCTGACAGGTAGCTGAGATAGGCCAACATGTTATTACATTGCCAGGAGGGTTGCATTAAAAACGCTCCACCCGCAATAAATATTTATTTGTGGACATGTAAAAATATATTAAACGGCAGAGATGTATCTATTTTTTTTCCCAGGCCAGGGAAAGGTGGGAAAGTGGGTGACAGTGGGACAACGAGAGGGTGATAGGAGGCGGGAGAGATAGAACAAATGAAAATGGTAAGGGGGAGAGTGAGAAAAGTAGGATGGTATAGGGGGGAGAGAAAAAGGAGAATGGTAAGGGGGAGAGAGAGAGAAAAAGAGGATGGTAAGGGGGGAGAGAAAGACAGAGAATGGTAAGGGGGAGAGAAAGAAAGAGAATGGTAAAGGGGGAGAGAAAGAAAGAGAATGGTAAGGGGGGAGAGAGAGAAAGAGAATGGTAAGAGGGGAGAGAGAGAAAGAGAATGGTAAGGGGGAGAGAGAGAAAGGGAGAATGGTAAGGGGGAGAGAGAGATTATAGGAGAATGGTAAGGGGGGGAGAGAGAGTATAGGAGAATGGTAAGGGGGAGAGAAAGAAAGAGAATGGGGGAAGAAATAGGAGAGAGTAGAGAGGGCAAGAGAGTCTTCAGGACCATGGAGAGGTAAACAGATACCCTTGTGATTGAGGGTAATCTACAATAACCTAATATGCCTTGAAGCCATTCTCCTGGCAACACAACCCAACATAACAGACTGACAGAAACAGACATAACAGACTGACAGAACCAGAAACAATCGACTGACAGAACCAGACATAACAGACTGACAGCACCAGACAAACAGACTGACAGAACCAGACAAAACAGACTGACAGAACTAAACATAACAGACTGAAAGAACAAGACATAATAGACTAACAGAACCAGACAAAACTGACTGACACAGACAAACATAACGGACTGACACAAACCAAACAAGCCAACATTGCTAGAGGATATTGTTGACTAACATTGTGTATCATTTGGCCATTCACATTACACAAGTTAAAGTAAAAAAAGTTAAAAAGATGTTGTGATAATGTCACGTCGCCCCCTGGTGGCGGACTTTCCTCCTTTCGCGTGGCGACCTGGCATTCAAGATCGCCGGTCTTCTAGTTGCCGTCGTGTATGTTTTGACCTGTTTTCCCCATGTCCTGTGAACGCACCCCTCCCTAATCCTCAACACCTGTTCCCCATTACCTTGGTATTTAAGTCTCTGTGTTTCAGTCGCTGTGTGCGTTATTGTCTACTGTTTCATGTAAAGCAGGAACCCTGCTTTAAGTTCTATTGAACACTTCCAGACCAGTGTGGCTGGTTATGTTGACTACCGTGCCTGTTGCACGTTTCTTTCTTTACCTAAAAGCCTTCGGATTATTCTTGAGTTGATTAGTGTCAAAATAAACGGCTTTGGCGGTTTCCCTGTGCCTTAGTCCTACTTCATTCCATGACACGTCACTGATAAGCTGATGTCGTGGCTGACGTTGTGACAGTACACTACAGAATACAGTGCAATCTAGGTTTCATTTACTTTTAAATGGAAAGTGATTATTTGCGTGACTGCAGCAGGTGCCAGTACTACGTTGAACACACACCTTCTCCAACGCTTCAGCTGCATTACCATTATGTCCATGCGTGACAAGAGAGCTAATTACTGCTTGTTAGTCCTTCACAGTCCAGGTGTTGGTGAGGACATATGCTTGTTTCCCCCATTTTTTCCATTCTGGGAGTGAGTCCCGAATGGCATCCTAATCTCTGATACATGTACATATAGTACAATACTCTTGCTCAGGGCCAATATGGGAGGCTGGTTGAAAAAGATGTGCATTATAAAGTGGATAGGGTGCCGTTTACAAAACATTGGGTTTTTGCTTGTAGTACAAAGTGTTTTCCAATGTCCTGTCCTGCTTTACTAACCACCAGTCATTTGAATGGTCTGACAGCAGCTATAGGCTTTTCAGTCATTATGTAGACTATATCTAGAGGGTTGTAATGGACATGTAGTGAAGGAATGAAAGTCTCTATAGTGAATATCAATTCAAGCATGATTTGAAAGAAGTAAAATGCATTCATCCCCCTTTATACAACTCTACTTCACTCAATACACTCAACATCGCTCTCTCTATTCATCTCTATCACTCTATATCATTCCACACA
Organism: Novumbra hubbsi; assembly: GCA_016801125.1. Taxonomy (NCBI): domain Eukaryota; kingdom Metazoa; phylum Chordata; class Actinopteri; order Esociformes; family Umbridae; genus Novumbra; species Novumbra hubbsi. The sequence continues at coordinate 17,522 of JACXGK010005683.1, forward strand.
GTATTCCAGTCTTTACTACTATATCCATATCATATAATTCTCTTTATCATTCTCTATTCATCACTCAATATCACTCTGTCAGAATTCTTCATCACTCTTTATATAATTCTCTCTATCACACTCTTTATATCCCTTTCCCTGAATCATCGCGCTATTATCTATAATTACTATTATCAGAGGCAAGCGAGAGTGAGGGCAAATACCCAGGAGTCACCTCAAACATCTCTGGCATCATAGCAAGGCAGCCTATCTGTTCCTCGGCATCACATTGAAAATGATTAGCACCATCTTCAATTACCCCAGCTTCTTTTTCTCTGAAGAAGTGGTCCCTATTTGTGCACAGAAGGCTGAATACATGCATTCTAAATGTCATGCCAATCCCTATATAATGCACTATTTAAGGCAACATGGACCATGGTCAAAAGTACACTATAGAGAGAGTAGGATGCCAATTGGGACAAATCAATTACCCGATCTCCATCCCTCTGAAGAGGTCCCTGTTGGAACACAGAGGGACTGAAATAGACTGGGGGGGGGGGGGTAAGGGGAGGAAAAACAACCTCATCTCTATTTGAAATGAACCTTATGAATTTTTCACAATGTTAGACATGTGGAGGGCTTTGAAGAGATGAAGAGACCTATCCAGCGGTTTTCTATCTTGGGGAGGGGGACATCCCAAATTACACCAAATACTTTTTATAGTGAATGACTTGGTGTCCTGCACAAGTTGAAAGTAGTGCACTTGTTATGGACCAGGGTGTCATTTGGGATACAAGCTGTTGTTGGTTCACAGTATAACTGTCTTCTTAACCCCGAACCCAGCAAACTTTGGCCAAGCGCTCAGGAGAAGCAGTCAAGTTGATTAAAGTGACTGTTAGGTGCCAGTACAGCAGTAAAGGATATTCTGAAAACAGAGTGGTTGTGTAATTGAGAACATGTTCAATTTCTTTTAAAAATGAAATAACTACTTGGAAATATGGTAATATCTCCCATTTGCACACGTGACCAATGTTTTAGGTTTGTGGGCACTGCAACCTTCAGGTAAAATATTTTATTGGTATGCACCCCGGGTAATTTTGCAGGAAAGATTAGTCTAGAACACACTATGATAGAATTGCTTTTTTATTATGTTAACAAATCCTTTTGAGACCCTTTTCAAGGACTTTGTTTTATCTTTGAAGCTGTAATTCTCTGCACCCAAAATGAGAGAAGCATAGTTTGTTGTGTGTGTGTGTGTGTGTCTGTTTCGAAAACAATATCAGAGTGCAAAGCCTGTAATTTTTTGAAATGCTGTAGCCATGAAATGCTTTAAAATAGCAAATATGTCTTATATCAAAAACATCAGCCTGGACACTGACTGCCATTCCAATTAGCATACCACCCCAGCAGATCCATAGATGATGCATGGCACTATTGCCTTAAATAGTTCAGAATGTTTTTAGAATGTTTTATTTGGACATTAAAGTGGCATTATGCAAACACAATGCTTTTCCCTTTCCACTGGTACACCTTCTTCAGGCATGGTTTTCCAGTCTAGTAATGTTCACAATACTGTCAGCAATTAAGAATGCAACAATGTTTTTTCCGTTAGTTAAGTTGTAACTCAGGGGTACCCACATTGAGAGTTTATCGCTTGAAATGACATTATATCTGTGTTATCGTTGGCCAATTGAATAACCCCCTAAAGATTAATAATCATTATTGTATTATACAATTTATTGTTTGGATCCTGGATGCTAAATGAATGATGGCAGATAATTATCACTCAAAATCCCCACATTTCAAAAGTAATTCATGTTAAATTGTATTTAACTTAATTTATCAATGTGCATGTACGTTCTACCATGGAGTTTAATGGATACATTATCTCCCTGTGCTGCTGGCCTAGCATTGAGCCTGCAACCTTTGGGGTCAATCTACAAAACGTAGGTCTGCTTCTTTGACCTGTCATCAGCAACCTGCCATATATTAACTTGAAAAATTGACAAATTACCCAGGAAACAAAATTTACCAGGAACAAATATCAGGATTTGTTTTATCCAAAACCATATTGTCATAGAAACCAGGCCGGCAACAACGAGATACTTTGAACATTTACATGACTCTGATGATGATCTAATCTTGAACCTGGTTTGTCTTGGATTTGCCCACTGTGCCCCATGTGTCTGATGAACGCGATGTGAGCCTAGTGTCATCCTGCATGTCTCTGCACGCTCTGTTTGAGACCTAACAATTAGGACTGCAACACTAATCAATAACTATCGAACTAACTAACGTCGGCAATAGAAATTGTTGGCTTCGGATTGCTTTATTGTTTAGTTGGATCTACGTATCACACAGTGCTGTATACACATTAAAAGATTGAAGAGACCGCAAGACTTCGAGTAACCTAGTCTAAAACAATTGTTTGCTTTTCATAGAGCTCGGTGTTAGCTTTCCATCATGCAGTTAAGTTGCGAGTTAAAATCGATCGGTGAGTAGTGCGTTAACTTAGCGTTCACCGTAACACTACAAAACTTGTGTGCGTGGAGCTGGTTTTCTAAGGTGCGTGCTAACTAAGCATTCCCCAATCATACCACAAACATATCATACAAAGCATGTACACAAATGCATGGTGAGGTTACACACACACACATGTATTTATACTTTATACAATTATATATATTTTTTTATCTTTTACTTTAAACTGCATTTTTAAAAAGTAAAAGAATCTGTTGGTAATACAGTACACCTAAAGAGACATGAATCCAATTTTATTAAATGTTTTTATGTGTAGGGAATATGGTGCCATTTGGGTCACAAACCAATAAACAGTAGGCAATGAAAGTAAAAAGCCTTAAAAATTACTGTTTTGAAAGATTTGTATATGAAGAAGAAATTCCCAATGACAAATGAGTAAAGACAAGTGATTAGTTATCTGATAGATTTAATTGATCTGTCAGTCGTATTGATTTATTATGAGGGTAGCAAATAGAGGCAATGTCTGCTTCCAAAAGGCCCACTTCACTATTTAGTGCACTTCTTTTGACCTGAATCAATGGAGAATAAAGTGCCACATGATGTGATGCTCTTTTGCAGTCTCCGTGGATAATCTCTTACAGCTCCCCTCCATCACGTCCCTGAAGCTAGTTTGTTGCCTCCTGGATTTGTGAGCTCATTTGGCATCATATTTAAGAACGCCTTGTGCTTGAATTTAAAGCATCTTTCAGGATTTTCAAAATGTTTCATTGTGAAATGCATAAAACTCATTACAGGAATTGACAAGAGGGCATAGATCTTGGAGATGCATGTATTTTGGTGAGGTAGAGCTGGGGGAGATGAGCGACCTGAAGTGGGGAGATGGAATACACCCCTGGCCTGGGTACATTTACCAACACCATCATTACAGAGAGAATAAAGTCTTTGTGGGGCGGTAAACAAGTATTTTAACTTTTTTTAATGATCTTGAAAAGATACACATTTTGTGTATAATTATGAGCGTAACAAAACAGAAGCAATGTCTGTGTACATTTTGGTGCTTAAATTTGGTTCTCATAGATATAATGGACAACTTGGACAGTCATTGAAAGGTTTCTTTACAGAAAACCTGTAGCTAATTATTTTCTTAGAGATGGCATGGGGTTTTACATTTTCAGAAATGCACATTACACCTAAATCATCAGCACTCATTGATGCTTAGTTATATAACGCCTTAAAGAGTTCAATATGCAACCCTTGAACAGATGTTTTTGCTTCCTCTCAACTGGTAATGCAAAAATTCTATCCTACCAGGCATGGCCAATAAGTGATCTGATAAAGAACCGTAGCTATGGTTGCACTTACAGGGCCCTATAAAATCTGTGATTTCTTTTTTTTTGTCACATTGCATTTAATTTTTTTTTTTGTGATTACGTTTTTAATATCACTATGTATTCTTATACACACACGAGGCAGTAGTGGTTTCGGGGGTCAGCTGTTTTTTTCTCCTCTTCAACCACACCAGCATGTGATTTGAAACAAGCCCCCAACAACCACCAGACTACATGGATAGAGTGAGAGGACCCAAGCCTACAGCCTTCCATGAGGCTTAACCTGCTGACACCTTGGAGAACACGCCAGCAACTTCATGCAGTTTCTGCAAAATAGTTAAAATAAAATTTGTTTCCCAACCATAACCCAAACCTTAACCCTGACCCTTAACCTTAGTGCTGTGATGCCTAACCTTAACCTTAGTGCTGTGATGCCTAACCTTAACCTTAGTGCTGTGATTCCTAACCTTAACCTTAGTGCTGTGATGCCTAACCTTAACCTTAGTGCTGTGAAGCCTAACCTTAAACTTAGTGCTGTGATGCCTAACCTTAACCTTAGTGCTGTGATACCTAACCTTAACCCAAACATGAACAACAGTGCAGTGACACCTAGCCTTACCTTTAATGTTAAAAAGCATTTTTTGTATTTATGGATAGCCTGCTGACTCCTGCTCTTTGAATCCTCCGTGTTTTTAAATGAGACTGAAAAGACCTGCCATCAAACAGGTTATGGATGTTGCACCCTTTAAAGGGAGTGTTCCTGCATTCATAGAGTTCCCATTCATGCTTACACCGATGGCTCATTCGGATATTTCCTTTAAAAGCTGCAAAGCCCACCACCTGCTCACACGCTGAATACAGACCTTAGGCTGCATTTTAAATTGCACATTATTCCCCATTGCATTTCTTTTGACATCGCCCCATAGGTAATGTGATGATATATGTGAAGCAGCCTTTGAGTCAGATGCCATTTCAGTTTTTCCTTAAATTGTCAAGGCATTTTATTATTCCGTTATTATTGTGTATTATTAATATGTGCATCATTATCAGTCTTTGCTTTCTTTTAGTTTGTCTCCTCTGCCTCCTTCCCCTCCAATATACCTTGGTATATAAATCTACTGAACCAATTTCTCTCTCCATTGAACAACAGCCTCCCTCCATTGACTGATACTACAACGTATAGATTGTGTTTGTGTGCGTCTGTTGGTGATTGCGTCAGTCCTAAAGTTGAGTTCTGAACTCAGAACAATGCGAAACACACAGGAAGGGATAATTGCCTGTCAGAGAAGTGTCAGCCCTACTTTTCGTTCTTCTATATTCCCAAACAGATATTTACACATTAAATGAAATTACACTGCTCTCAAAACACTGCCTGTCTGGCAGTACGCTGCATGGAGAGATGTTACTTAACTGGGCTGTCAAAACCCATTCTGTTTGCTCCTTCCTGTTTGCTTAAACTGAGGCGAAGGCATTGGTTAATACATTTCTTAATGCTTACTGCGTAAATGTTGCGTGCCATGTCACTAGAATGTATGTGTTCAGGATGACGCTACACTATTCGATGCATTTGATTAATAAAATACTTAAGAGGAGAGTGAGAAGCTTGTCTTTCTGAAATACCAGTTTGAAAGCCATTTGGAAGCCATTCAGCAAAATGCAGCAATATGTTTATTCTTGGTACCAATGGTAAACTGCAAGGGCTATAAGTGGAAGCATCTAGAATCTACAACCGCACAGCCATGATGTGATAGACCACGCAAACTCCCAGAGCGGGTCTGCCAGGTGCTGAAGTGCCAGAAAATCTGTGTGTCGGGCGCTTTCGCAAAATGGGTTTCCATGGCGAAGCGGCTGTATGCTAGCCTCACATCAACATGCGCAGCGCCACGCGTCGGCTAGAGGGATGTAAAGGTCACCGCCACTGGACCCAGGAGTGATGAATCACACTTCACCATCTGACAGTCTGATGGACCCATCTTAGAGTGGCGGATGCGCCTGGTGTAGTTAGGTGGAGGTGGGTTCATGGTCTGGGGCTATGTTTTAGGGTTTGGCCTAGGACTCTAGGTCCAGCATAGGGTCATATTTATGCAACAGGATACAAAAACATTTACAAACAATTGGCTGCTTCTCACTTTGTGGCACCAGTTTAGGGAAGGCCCTCTCCTGTTCCAGCGTGACTGTGCCCCTAGGCACATAGCGGGGGTCCATAAAAACATGTTTTGTCGAACCTGGTGCGGAGGAACTTGAGGCGTCTGCACAGAGCCCTGAACTCAACCCCACTGAACACCTTTGGGATGAATCGGAGCGGTGATTGTTCACAAAGAGACTCCACAATCTTGTCGAAAGCCTTGCCAGGAGAATGCCGGCTATAGCAACAAAAGGGAAAGCAACTAGATATTAACTCCTATGGATTTGGAGTGGGATGTCCAACAAGCTCCTGTAGGTGTGATGGTTGGAGGCCCACATACTTTTGTCCATGTTGTATGTGTTTATTGCGTATGTGTTATAGCCCTGGGAAATGCATGTAGTATGGATTCATTCCTTTCTTTTCTGTACTTTACAAGCAGCAAACAAACAAGAAGGCACAGTAAACCAAGGACTGAATGCAGGTGACATTAACAATGATCCACACAACATGGAGAAACAACCTTAAATATGATCCCTAGTCAGAGGCAATGCAGGACAACTGCCTCTAATTGGGGACAACCAAAAGCACAGAGATGCCTAGAGGAACCTCCATAGTCAGGCCCTGACTATTACACCAGGCACAGAGATGCCTAGAGGAACCTCCATAGTCAGGCCCTGACTATTACACCAGGCACAGAGATGCCTAGAGGAACCTCCATAGTCAGGCCCTGACTATTACACCAGGCACAGAGATGCCTAGAGGCACCTCCATAGTCAGGCCCTGACTATTACACCAGGCACAGAGATGCTTAGAGACATCTACTATTTTGTAGTAAGCTACTTACCTAAGATCGGGCTTGTTAAGTACTAAATGACCTTAGTGGTGAATGTTACAATGTTACAAAGTCGATATCAGTGTGTAAAAAGCATGATAAAATAATTGAATGAAATTGCACATATGGTGTACAAAACCTATACATATACATTTAAAATGTATTATTACATTAGCAGAAAGAAAACTCTATTGCTGATGATTTTGCTGAAATTATTTTTCTCATCCCTACAGAGTCCAGAATGGAGACATTTCTTACCATGTCAGCGCGCTGGACATGTCAACACTAAGCCAGTGCAGCAGGTCAGTCTGGAGACATGGTTTTCTGTTTACTTTCCACAGGACCACTAAGCCCACTCCAGGACACTGCTATTTCTCAGGATTAGCTCCTTTAAGACACATTAGCGACCCCTTTCCTCTACTTCTCCCCTCTGTGATCCCTGTGCTACCTGTGCTTGTTGTTCGTTTCCCAGGCAGGCTGTGACTGTGAGACAGAGAACACCAGCCAGTACGCATTTCATTGGTGTTTTCCCAACCAAGGGATTGTGTCATCATCTCAGAGGGAGCGAATGACTGAACAGTCTTCAGCTAAACATGGCGATTTTGACACTACCCAGAGTGCACTATTGTTTGGAGCACGAGTCAGTAGCCCATCATTTGAAGGGCTGGATATGTTATTTAACCGGTTGCAGTGGCTTGACATCAAGGTAGTCAAGAGTGAAGCCTGGGTTAAGGTTAGGTATCACATTACTGGGGTTAAGGTTAGGTATCACAGTACTGGGGATAAGGTTGGGTATCACAACACTGGGGTTAAGGTTAAATATCACAGCACTGGGGTTAAGGTTAGGTATCACATTACTAGGGTTAAGGTTAGGTATCACAGTACTAGGGTTAAGGTTGTATATCACAGTACTAGGGTTAAGATAAGGCATCACAGTACTAGGGTCAATGTTGTATATCACAGTACTAGGGTTAAGGTTAGGTATCACAGTACTAGGGTTAAGGTTGTATATCACAGTACTAGGGTTAAGGTTAGGTATCACAGAACTAGGGTTAAGGTTAGGTATCACAGTACTAGGGTTAAGGTTAGGTATCACAGTACTAGGGTTAAGGTTGTATATCACAGTACTAGGGTTAAGGTTAGGTATCACAGTACTAGGGTTAACGTTGTATATCACAGTACTAGGGTTAAGGTCACCACTCCAAGTATTTAAACTTGAAACCATTGGAGTGAAGGTGTTTCCACCTGTCCTTCATCCACAACCACAAAACCCACTTCATTTTTAACAGACTTAATAACTGAAGGTTAAACTGAAGGTTAAACTGAAGGTTAGCAGTTACACGGTTATACCTGGAACCAGTAGGTAGGTGTGTGGGACCCTGCAGGAACACGCACACACAAAACATACTTTAACCTTTATCATGTACAATGAATAACATGACACCTAATAAGTGGTCATTTTTCTTGTCCCTTGTAAATTCAGGAATCAGCTAATTTACAGCAGAGGAGACGGAGGAGAGTTGAGTGGAGAGAAAAGAAAGAACAGGGGAGAGAGAGGAGAGTGGAGAGGAGAGAAAAGAAAGAAAAGAGAAAGAGGATATAAAGAGAAGGGGGAGAGTATAGAAAAATAAGAGAGGGGTGAATGGGAAAGTGAATAGAGGGAGAGGGTGAATCAGATAGGAGCGAGGGAGAAGGTGAATAGGATGGGAGAGAGGGAGAGGGTGAATATGATAGGAGTGAGGGAGAGGGTGAATATGATAGGAGAGAGGGTGAATGGGAAAGTGGAGAGAGGGAGAGGGTGAATATGATAGGAGAGAGGGAGAGAGTGAATATGATAGGAGAGAGGGAGATGGTGAATAGGATAGGAGAGAGGAAGAGGGTGAATGAGAAAGGAAAAAGATAGGTGAGAAAGACTGAGAGATATTGCAAACCTAAATGTACTTTATAATGTAACTATTTTCACAATTTACATTGTACCCTGTGATAAATATATATATATATTTGAATATCATGTGTAAATGTATTTATTTGAAACTTTTGTGTGTAGTGTTTACTTACAATTTCTTAATGTATTATTTAATGATTTTATTTTTTTATTTAGGCAATGTAAACACATTATTTCCCATGCCAATGAAGCCCCTTAGAATTTAATTAAATGAGATAGAGAAATGATTAAGAAAGGGAACTTGGGAAGAGAGAGAAATCTTTTTGTATCATTTTTATAATTATTGAAATACATTATTGGCCCATTTAAACAGCATATACACTTCCTTTTAACAGGAAAAACATCACATCCCCCTCTTTGTCAACTGGGCATAGCACACCCCTGAAACCTCACACCTGTGGACTTCCAGGCAGTTGACAAGCTGTGTATTCCTGATTCAAGCAATATACGGTTGGTTGTGTCCCTACATCCATCTCATGCATTTTAGAGAGAAGAGAGTGATGTGTGGAATTTCTCTCTCCCGACTTTCATAGGTTTTCGGGTAAAGTCAACATCATTCTATTTTACTCAAAGCAACTCTAGAAAAAAACGATACTTTTGTTCAAACTACTTTCAATGTGATTACATGGTGTTTCAACCGGAGATACAGCCTGAAGAACGTTCTCCCAAGAAAAGACAGATTCAAAGTCACCCGTAAAGTTATTTGGCACAGTGCCCACCCTCGACCTGTCTTGACCAATTAGAGTAAGTCATTGTGTAAACTTACAGAACAAAGCTTCTCAAGTGTCTCTTAAAGCCACGTACTCAATACAAAATGGAGAATGTTAGGACATGTAATCGATATTCAATATAGATGACGTCAGGACATGTAATTGATATACAAAAATAGATGGATTGACCTATATGTTTAAAAAAACGATATAAGCATGCTAAAATGACGCAGACAACTATATTTATGCATTTATCAATAGGGCATATAGATAGGCATAATACAAATGATCCTCTTCCAGAGAGAGAGAGAGAGGCTGAGAGGTGGAGGTGCATGGAAGGTGAGGTAGTTGTTGGGCCTGTGTGTGTGCAGGTCCATGGGAAGAGACCATGACGGTCAGAACCACAAACAAAACAACATAAGCATGAAAGTGCGATACCCGGTGCTTAACTCTATAATTGGCTGGCGCACTAGTACAATATATTGTTGCCTTTCTTGGTGGCTCATGAAGCCAGCTGCCATTAGAGGTGGAGCCAAGGGGGTAGGGGCAGGGCAGATGGGATAGCAGCAGGAGGGCATTCTGGGTAGTGAGGAAAAGTACACACAATGTGGTAGCAGTCTGTCTCCCCTCCCTGTTTCTTCAGCTATCACCACCTCTTTACAGTCTGGGCTGTTCCTTCAAAGAAGGTTTCTCTCTACTAGTGCTAAATATTGAATAAGGTTTGACCCATATGGCACACACACACACACACACACAAAGAGAGACTGGTGACAAATAAATGAAAAACAGTAGGAAGATAATGAATGCCCATGCTTCCATACAGGTTTACAAGATACAGTAAAGCAATTAACAACTCATCAAGTTCTTTGCATATATAAAAATGCCTATGACTATGAGAGAGGGTCATTATTGGATCACTTCCAGGGTGACCATGCCCCCATCCACAGAGCACGATGGATTACTGAACGGTTTGAAGTACCAAAATGAAATGAATCCCATGCAATCGGCGTCTACAGATCTTAACTCGATTGAACACCTTTGAAAAATTAGGAGACATGTACATTTAAAAAAATATTATTAATGTGCTATCATGTAGCACTCATTCTGTTCAAAAAGAGTCTTTCCTAGGGACTGCTCTATTTTAGGTGAGTGGAATTCACAATCCCCACACCACTAGAGCAATCCTCAAAATGATTAATAAATATAACAATAATTGCTACGAAACACTTTTTATACTGAAATCTATGAACTGATGACATCATCGGTAAGAACTTTCTTGGTGCAAAATAGTAATAAATGCTGTGGTGCATATTGCTGTCTCCAATCAGTCTGTTATTGTAGGTAAACACTCCAAAATAATGTCTAGTGGTGGATATTCCCATTGCATATTCCACTAGGTCGTTCAGCTCAATGAGGAGCGAGGAGTCCGTGTGCTTGAGCTGTGATTTTATCACATGGAAGGAGGGGCTTCCATGTTCATTCAAGCCCCTGTTAGCTTCGAAAGGCGTAATTGATCATGTTCAGAAAACATGAGCCCATATTTTTGTCCCTGTCCCTTCTGACAGTATGACCGACTCTAGTTCCACACGGGGCCCTTCCCTCGTCTTCCGTTCCCTCCCGGAGAGGTGAAGATGCTGCCCGTGTCCCAGGGCCCCGGGGCCGTGGATCAGAGGAGATGAAAAGGCTTAGCAGGGTAAAGCTCTCTCTTCCCCCGCCCGCGACCGCAAGCCGCCACGTTTACGGTAGTTATTCATTCATGACAAAACCCATTCACACTCTGACAGGCTACGTCCCCTTGATGTATGGCGCCCGCTCCCGGTGATGCAGCGCCACATCAGCGCCACCGGCACCGAGCCCGCCTCGGCCCGGGTCCCAAACGGCGAACTGTATCCTACAAACGGCGGCGGTTGCTGCTTTTGACCGGAGTCCCGTGGCCGCCGTCGCACGGATACGGTGCCATTTGGGACGCGCGGGGGATTTTCCGCCCGCATCCCTCCGCTCCCGGCGAGCACGCCGACACAGCATATGAGACGAGGGTACGCCGAGACCGTCGGAGCCAACCGGAAGGCGTCCAGGGGGTTGTGCTTACCACCCAGGTTTGATGCATGACACAGAAAATACACTGATGAGAGAGTCATGCTGGTGGCTAGATGAGCGTCTAGGAATCGGCTTGAGATCAGTCGTCTGAGAGTGATGGCCTCGCTGCGTGAATATGAATCAAGGAGCAGCAATCAACAGTTTTCCCTTTTCTCCACTTTTTTCTTTTCTTTGGTATGATATTTATTCACATTTCATTCACTGAGCACCCAGCCCCCGCTGGGTATTTGTCAGAACCTGGCGGAGGCAGGGAGCAGCGTGGCTTCAGAGGAATTCGATTTTCTTTTTTCTCCTGACGCCAGTGAGAGCTAGAGGAAATGTGTGCTATTTGTTATTCTGTTTGGAATGTTAAAGGGTCAACTTGTAAATCAACGCGATGTTTCGCATTATCATTCAATGCGATGAGATATTCCCTCCATCCAAAAGTATTGTGGCCATAAAAAGGACGGCGGTTGAATGATGACATTTCAATAAAGTGCCGGTTCAGTATCCCGCTGTGGTGAGGTTAGGTGGGTATCACTTAGGCCTCCTGCTAAGAATTTTGTTCATACAATTCTTGATTCTGACTGACGTCCTTTTCTCTCACCATCCCTGTCTTGGGAGTATCTCTCTAGCTTCTCTCGTCTCTTTTTCTCAGTTTTTCATTCCCACTGTCTAATACCGTTGAGGTCATTGAACCACAACATGTCTTTTTATTCTGGAGTCACTGTGTTGACAGTAACGGCAGGCTTTCAGCTCCGACCCTATTCCCAGTGTCTTTGGGGATTTCTCTATTTTAGATGATCAGTACGTGAACAGTGAGACTGCATAGGTGCAGGGGCCATTTCCAATGTTGTGGCCACTATTGGTTTGTGCCACTATTATAGTCCTAACAATATTATAAAAATGCACGTGGTGAATCCTGAGACCATTCGTCAGATTTGTGGTGAATGCTCTTTGGCGCTCCTATCCGACAATTTGCCTCCAACCTCTTTCAATTTGTCAGAAAACCAAAATGCTCTGTGAGCGGTGCAGTTGTGTTCAGCTTTGGAACCACCACTAAATCAATGTTGTTAATGATTGCTCTTTACAAAACGCAACCACAAAGCAATGACAATAACATTTCACTGTGCATCGTGACCTCTCGCTGCAAATGTTATAGCCTAGTTATTTGAAACAGCCTTCCTTATGTAAATTGTTTCAACATTTAATATGCAATAGGACAACATATACATCCATACATTTTAATGTGCATTATCTAAATAGGAAATTTGGTTGGAAATTACACATTTTGACTTATACTACAAATATTATTTATAAATATGACAAACGCTGGAGTGTTTTTTCTCTTTTGTCAATCATAGTTGATGCAGCAGCATTGTCTATTAAATAATAAATAAGCTAAATTAAATTACTGTGCGTAGCAAAACATTTCTAAACTAGGTATAAACATACTGAAATTAAGAAGAAAAAAAATAGTTCTTCTGCTCCCATGCACTAGACATCCTAACTGATGGAAACAGGTCATTTGCATGTTCTTTGTTGAGAAGTTTCTAAAAACCGCTTCCTAAATATTGTCACCTCACCCTTATAGGGCTGCTACTGTAGACCACCTTCTGCAAACTAGTATAATACTACTGCAATTGGAGGGCACAAAATCATGTAAATACGAACACAAACTCCCGCAAAAACACAGCTCTAGACAGTCTCTAACTGCCTTCAAACTGGGTGAAGCAGATACAGACCATTTGAATCCACAAGTTATTCTGACTCTGGGGAGTTAGATAAATGACCATACTACGAAAATCCCCTTTTCAAAATTATGAGCACATTATAGTATGTATGGGGGCCTAATGGGAGATCTGCACCCTGGTCCACAGCAGAAAACTATTTTCTGGATCACTTTGATTTCAAGCTGTTTCTAGTACCTGATTATAAGTAATATTCGTGCCTGTTAAGTAGCCATTAACTTTGTCCCAAATGACACGTGTTCCCCTAGATGTAGTTCAATAGAGCATTACTTTTCACTCTCACTTTACATTGGCCCTGTTCACTAGTGAATAGGGTGCCATTTGGAATGCAGGTCATCTCTGAACCCTCAACAAACCGTTTGGGTTAAGAGGATTTGGCAAATATCTCATTAGTTTAAGTCCAATGACTCGTTTTACATTCAGACAGCCCAGCTAAGGATTATGCATACCCTAAATATTGCATTTCACCCGTCCAATTTAGCAACCTTCGCTCAATTAGAGTAAGATTTAACAAATAAATTAAACACTTTCTGATTTCATTTAGTTATCACTGGGTTCTTTGCAAACATTGCAGTTGTAAGATGAAACTCAGGGTAACTGACAGTGGCAATGAAAAACTCCCAGAGACAAATGAAGGGAAGCCTAGTTGAGCAGAAAAAAGGATTGATATGGTCAGACCAGGAAGGTATTTGCAATTGCAATATTAAGGTGGGGAGTGTTCACTTGGTGTTTCACTGTTTAAATGAAAAAAAAAATAGTTCTCACTTGGATATTGTGGGTTACTGTGTGTGCTGCTTTTATCATTTCAGGCTGTTAGGCAACAGAAGTTTAATGTTTTGTTGCTCTTTGTGTCTGATTAGTGTGCTGGCTACCCTTATCTATGCTGTACTTTAAAACGATATATATATATATACATATATATATATATATATTAACTGCTCAAAATAATTAAGGGAACATGTGATCATCACAGTATGAATCCAAGTCAATTGTGAATCAATGAGGAACAGTAGGAGCACTGATTGTTTGTCTTTGTCCATGTGTGTGTTTGTCTGTGTGTGTTGATGTGTGTGTTTGTCTGTGTGTGTTTGTCTGTGTGTGTTGATGTGTGTGTTTGTCTGTGTGTGTTTGTCTGTGTGTGTTTGTCTGTGTATGTTGATGTGTGTGTTTGTCTGTGT
>JACXGK010005684.1:0-31893 GCA_016801125.1 Novumbra hubbsi
ATATTTATTTGTGGCAATTCTCACCAGTAAACAATGTTGCATTTGATCTCGAATGAGGGTGCTTTTCCATGAGAAAATAGAGATATAAAGTGAAGACTTCTACCTTGATTGAGCCCATACCGCCCAAAGCTGTTAGCCAATTGCACCGCCCAGTGCATTGACCCTGGGGCCAATTCATGATCCGGATTCTATGTCTATGAATGTTTTCACATTGGTGAAAGAACTGACCCGCTCTCGATATATTGGGACATTAAAGTAAACAGGTACTTTTAGTTAATCAAACAATGTGATTAGCCTGTTTTGTATGGAACCCAAATGGGGAAATAACCTCCAGACTTAATAGAAGTACACTTAAGTGGATTATTGTAAGAGGGGGGGACAAAAACCTTGGACAGTGAACACCTGACACCCTCTGGAGTTAGCAGAGAACACCTGACACCCTCTGGAGTTAGCAGAGAACACCTGACACCCTCTGGAGTTAGCAGAGAACACCTGACACCCTCTGGAGTTAGCAGAGAACACCTGACACCCTCTGGAGTTAGCAGAGAACACCTTACACCCTCTGGAGTTAGCAGAGAACAACTCACACACTCGACAAAGCCTTCCTAAATTATTTCTTTTAATGTTGCACGGGATCAATTCTAGGCATTTTATCAACTTTAGCCTCACCTGTTGTGTTGGTGGTTAACTAGCTAGGAACGTGTGGCCCAACTCCATTTAAACTGTGGGTTTGTTGATGTCCAGTCATTATTCGTGTGTGGAGTTTGTCTGCCTCTTAAACGCAACTGAAAACATGAAACTTTAGCACAACCTGTATGCAACTGAAATGGCAAAGACTGACGGGGAAGGGCTGATTGTCGGGGTTCTCCGGTCCCAAGCCCGTTTAGCTTTTACGGCTGAATAGATCTGAAAACCCAGAAGGAGCATGAAGAGAAACTGACACCCCACGAGGACTTGAGTTTCCAAACCAGATGAGGTCCCACCCAGGCTGCCCGGCC
The DNA here is from genome assembly GCA_016801125.1 of Novumbra hubbsi. Classification (NCBI taxonomy): domain Eukaryota; kingdom Metazoa; phylum Chordata; class Actinopteri; order Esociformes; family Umbridae; genus Novumbra; species Novumbra hubbsi. The sequence continues at coordinate 999 of JACXGK010005684.1, forward strand.
CGTAATGGTTATTTAATGTGTTACTGAGATCGCTTGTCACCGGACGGTCATTTCAGAGAATGTTATTAGCTATCAAATGTAACATATATAACACTACAAAGAAGCGGACCCAACTGACAGTCCTCTGTCCATCTCTGCAACTACATGACTCCCACGGTTAGCCACGACCACGGCTTATAGCTTCAGCTTGCCGGCCAATATGCCGTCATAAAGCACGTCTGTGAGTGGAATGTAGCTCTTCTCCGAGTAGTCCAGGAAGTACAGGGGGTCGGAGACTGTTGAAGGGTTGAACCCGCTTTTCACCAAATTGAATTTCTGCAGCTTAAAGGTTCCCGTCATGTCCATTGAGTCCTACAACATAAGGGCACAAGTCTTAGGTTGGATGGGTCTCATTTGACTACATCTTGGCATTGCATTTTTTGTAAATGTCAACTCCAATGCATAATGTCGACTCAGTAAACAAACAACCTGTCAACAAGCTAGCTTTGACAGCCTTATAAAGAACTCCGTTTACTACCAACATTTAAAAGGAATTGACCTGAACCCTGATAAGAACTGATGAATGAATGACTTTGACCTGTCACTGCTGCAATGAACATGTGACAAGAAGAGGGGAGTGGCTTCATCGGTAGGCCTATCAGGGCAACGCTTTGCAGCCATAAACACATAGTGTTGAGCAAACACGCCTTTCTGACATGTATAATAAGAAACTAACGCACGCTTTTTCCATCAACAACGTTAGATGTCTTGGCTTCTGAAGGTCTCTTTTGAAGGTTTACTGGTATAATCATTGACATCCTACATGCAGCTAATTGTTTATTTGCAATTACTTTCCCACCCTTGGAGGTTTCCCACTCCCCACAAATGGACACACTTCTGAAATATTGGAGAATGTATTCCTGACCTGAAGCCGGATGAAGAGAGGACGAGCGTAACCCGGCAGGTTCTGGAGAACGTGGTCGAAAAGTTTCTTCCCGCTGAACGCGCCCTCAGCCCTCACGATGATGGCGGCCATTCCGGCTCTTCCCTCACTTCCTGCAATTGCAATGGTGCCCATGTCAGTCACCTACTTGTGGCTCCACCCCCTCATTACAGGATCATCAAAGATGGGCAAAGACAGTAGGCCTGTGGCCTCGAGCACAATCAGTCCCAAACTGCACACTGTGTCCTATAACACATGACTCTTGACCCTGATCACAAACAGTGCACTCTGTAGGAACAGGGTGTCGCAGTACCTGGAACCTCCACCCCATACACGCTGACAGACAGACAGTACCTGGAACCTCCACCCCATACACGTTGGCTTCCTGGATGAAGTCCATGAGTCCAAGCACCTCTGTGACTTCAGTTGTTGCCACATTTTCACCTTTCCACCTGAAATCAAGGACGTCAAAGAGGCTGTGAAGTATTGCCTCCAGAAGTTTGTCAACATGTCCCCTACATGGGCATGAATAGTGTACAGGAATCACCCCATTGGATATTAGGAGACATTCTTCCCCACACCCCCACAAACCTGAGCAGAAATGTGGGTGACCCTGTTGAACTGGTGACAAAACATTCAGAAAGGAACTGATTTAGAACTTCACTTACTAAACACACTGCGACATCCTCACAGCCTTGAATAACACATTTAATAGATCATGACACCGCTGGACCTTGGCAACGCATTTTAGCGGCAGGTCATCATGGTATATATTGTGTTTTTCAATACGCTTACCTGGATAAGTAAAGGAACAGAGTAGAAAGCAATATGCTTACCTGGATAAGTAAAGGAACATACAGTAGAAAACAATATGCTTACCTGGATAAGTAAAGGAACATACAGTAGAAAACAAAAATGAGCAGGCACGAATTTTGCCCCATGGTAAGTGTCACCAGGGACTCTGCTTGCTCTTTGATTGGTTAAAACTGGCTAAGTTAACAGTCTTTTAAATCAGACTCATTACCTAAAAGTGTCCCCCACTCTGTCCTTGAAACTGATAAAGTCTTCAGCGTCTTCGGCCATTAGGTCTCCGGTGTTGAAGTACACGTCTCCCTTCACAAAAACGTTCCTCATCATCTTCTTCTCCGTCAGCTCTTTGCTCCCAGCATAGCCGAAGAACGGGCTGGTTGGACCAATTCTGGACAAAAGGAGGCCGGTCTCTCCTAGGGAGAAGACGGAACATCAAACCTACAAGTACTACAACATAAGTGAACTACTATTACAACTACTACATAAGTGTAGTAGTTAGTGAAGTACTACTTTTACATAAGTCAACTACAACTAGTAATACCACTACCACAAATGTTCCTACCTTTGTTTACGTGTTCACAGAAGCCCAGTTTGTTCCGCACAGGCTCATCTCTGACCATATCGTACCGGACCAGGTCATACTTGAAAAGGAGCTGTAAAAACGAAGAGCATTTAGGCCTTGTCCTGAGGCGACAGCCACAGCAGAATGCAAACCAACGGAGAACGGGAGAAGTCCTGGCACTTGCAACACTTTTCTAATATCTAATCTAATATTTGATCTAATATTTCCATCAACCTGTCAAAAGTTGAACTCATTATCATCATTATATTTTTCTGTCTAAACTAAAGCAAGTAGACAAAGGAAATAATGCATTCAAAGAGTTTGTTTAAAGAGGTTTTACCGTCCCTCTTTACAGCCTGAGCTGTTGAGCATGACTCTTTCTTTATACAGTGTGTAATCATGGGACATGTGTGTTGTCGTTTGAGCTTAGTACATTGCCATTGAATAACTACATTGGTTTCCCTTGGGCAATTAAAAAGAGGTGTCAAAGCTGTACGTTTCAAGTGTTTCTTTGTTCAATATTTGAAAGGATTGTTCTTTTATGTAGTTCCTGAAGTCCAATTAATTAAAGTAGGCTCCTGTTGTATACACATTGCAGTACCATGCTTCTGTTAGCAAAAAACACATGCACAAGAATCCCGCCCATTGAATACCTAGCATTCCAGACAGTCCAAAATCTCTTATACATCTGCTTTATATATCAGATTGACAGCCACATCTGTCTCCTTGGAAACAGTACCCTAGCAACAAACACCACAGAGATAAAAGGTTGCAGTCTGCACACCGCACAGCTGGTATAATCGAAGGACACTCAAAGATATAACCGGCAAAAGCACAAATGAGTAACAACCAAGGAGTGATAAACGTTGCGTGTATTCAATAAGGCACAAAGAGCTGTTCTTAGGCACGACACATTGCAGAGTGCCTGGACATAGCGCTTAGCAGTGGTATATTGGGCACACATCAGAAGCCCAGAGAAACACCATCCCCACCAATGCAGAATGGCACACACTAACTAGAGCCTTTACAGGCAGGCCGTCAGATCAATCGTAACCTGCCACCCGTAAAGATCTTGTTTTGTAAACTTAAAATGTTTTATAACTTAATTTGTGGGACATCAGGCTTGGCTGGTGAGACCTACCTAATAGCTAAAGTAAGATTACAGTGTGGAAGGTATAATCCTCTTACCTGACTACAATTTATAAAGACAGACAAAGCGGATGTCTCATTAATGCCACCTGCCTCAAGAATCAAAATGAATCCGGCCACGGTTACATTCTGCAGACCAAGATGGACGGCTTCTGTTGTAGTTGTTTGTGCTGCCTTAAATCGAGGCATGTTGTACAAGACAACAGCTGTCAGCGGAGGGGGACCCACTCTAACCAACAAGACAATAGCGGTCAGCGGAGGGGGACCCACTAACCAACCAGACAACAGCTGTCAGCGGAGTGGGTCCTGGCTCTTGCTCAATCCGTGACGTCTCTCGAAACTGTCTACTTGTCCGTCTTGAAACAACTTGTCTGCTTTTTTCCTTCCCAGAACCAGTCACATTGCAGAGGGAGAACTAACATCCAATGGCAGGGTCTAACATTTGGACAGAGCAAGGAGCCGTTGTAGCGAGGCAGGCTATATACACATTACATATATCCCTCATGCAGGAGGCCGCCGACACACTGTTTAAATGAGTGCAACTAACAAAGTACAGTCTGTTCCAGATTCTGGTAGTGAAGCCAACGGAGGTCTGACCTGGCGAGCACAGGATAGTACAGAGTTGTATTAGTTAGTTAAGGTTACTATAAAACTCATGTTTTCACAATGAAGAACAGAAGCTAAAAAGAACTCACCTGGCATTAAAGTATTGGAGATTTCCATTGGTTTAAAATATCATTGACTACTATGTACTATCGTTTTCTAATTCAGAGCCAAGTAAGGCAATTTTAACAACTGTGTATCCCTTTTAACCTTGAAGAAGGCCCGGATTCCATCAGATTATGAACATTCTGAATGTTCAAATGGTTCAATTCAATCCTGTCTTTAACAATGACTAACTAATACTTCCCAGTATCTCTACCCATTTTTGATTCTTGTTGAATCCGTGCCAGACCTTGAGCAACCACTGGACACAGACACACACAATTTCTTTCCTAGAATTATTTACAGAGATGTGTATACCAGGTGAATGAACTCAACGTCAGGCTTTGATAAACACTAAAGGGTTAGGGAGGGTGTATGACTGGGAGAAAGGAGGAGATGGAAGGATAGGGGAGAGAAAGGAGAAAGTGGATTACTGGGTCTTAATGGTCTTTTGCGAACAAACGTCCTGCATTTAATAGGATTTTAATGCCTTTACTAGTTGTTTGACTCATGTTTTTCTGACAGACCCTCTTTCTGATTACATACAAGAACATTTTTAAAGTCAGTTGTTTTTGTGTTCTGTCCCCACGTGTTGTCAGCCACTAGCAGCACATTTAAACCAGTGGAACTCTGGACGTGCAAAGACGACCTGAAGGAGATTCACATGCTGAGAGCCACTGTGACATACCCTCTCCAAGCCGGTACGGGTGGGTGTGTCCAGTAGGAGAGCCACTGTGACATACTCTCTCCAAGCCGGTACGGGTGGGTGTGTCCAGTAGGAGAGCCACTGTGACATACTCTCTCCAAGCCGGTACGGGTGGGTGTGTCCAGTAGGAGAGCCACTGTGACATACTCTCTCCAAGCCAGTACGGGTGGGTGTGTCCAGTAGGAGAGCCACTGTGACATACTCTCTCCAAGCCGGTACGGGTGGGTGTGTCCAGTAGGAGAGCCACTGTGACATACTCTCTCCAAGCCGGTACGGGTGGGTGTGTCCAGTAGGAGCCATTCAGGGATTAGAACTTGTCGCACCAAGCCAATCTGCTTCTTTTGACACCGCTCGCCCAACCAAGACGTTAACGAATCAGCGCACAGGAATTCCCACTCACCTTGTTAACAGCTTTCACCCACCGACCTGCCTGATGTGGTCGCCATTTACCGGTTTAGAAACCACCCGCCACAACGCAGTGACTCAGGGGGCCTAGAACCTCTCACCTTGTAGAAGAAGTTGGAGCGGCCCACGGCTCCGATCTTGCCCACGTGGTTCATGAAGCACAGGTTGCCCTCGGTGGAGCCGTAGAGCTCACACATCCGGATTGGGCCGAAGCGCCGGTGGAACTCCTGCCACACGTCCTGCCGGAGCCCGTTGCCCACTCCCATGCGCACTCTGTGGTCCCGCTCTCCCTCGGCCTGATGGGAAACGGAACCCACGCAGCCGCATGAGGCACACGCACAGGTGTCTTAAATGGTTAAATGAAGGCCCAACATGAATAAGCATGGTCACAGTCTCTGTTGAACCTGTGCTTCCCCAAGGACAGATCCAGAATAGCCTCTCCTAATCCCAGATATAATCATTAAAGATATAATCAAAAAGAAAAATGGGTGGTTGGATAAAGGAAGGATAAATACATAATACTTAACGCACTAAATTGACCCAAATTCTCCATCCAGGGGTTACCCTGAGCAAGTAAACTAGAACTATCAGTCGTTGAGAAAAATAACACCCTGTGGATGCTTGACAGTCTCTGGCCTCTAACTTCAGCATGAGAAAAACGCCAAGTATACAATAAGGTGGTAAATATCTGAATGTCCCTATCAAGAAGTAGTGGAATGTTAATTGAACACATGATGCAGCATCTTCTGGCTGATTCCAAGGGACATACTGTAGAGGCCCCTGGGAACCTGTGATGAAACACCGGGCCAGCCCTGACCAACCAGGCTTTCCTGTTCATCCTGTCACTCACAGTCAAACGTTTGGCTGTGAGTATCCATGCTTTTGACAGTTACTGTAGAAGAATGCATACATTCATACATACATGCATGTTTACCCACCCAACTTTATCAAACCCGATTCTGTGTGTGTACGCCAAGGCTAACAAAGGCAGCCAGTCACACCAGAGAGAGAGACGTGTTTCTTCTTCTCACACGTCATGTTGTACAATGCCACCGGACTGGAGAAAAACAAGGACAGATTGAATTGCCTCTATTCATATGGGTTTGGACCCTGCAAACAGAAACTAATGAGGACGGCTTTGGCACGTGTTCATTACTCTGTGCCATTCATTGGCTTCTGCATGAGCGTGTGTGTGTGTGTGTGTGTGTGTGACATGTGTGCATGATTACATGCTACTTTCAGAGTGCTTAATGACCTTGAGACCTTTTGGGCCGAGTGTGTTCACCAGCGCACGTAGCAAGCAAACGCATGAGAGAGCACAAAATGTGTGTGTGAGAGAGAGTGTGTGTGACCATGTGTACACAGACTGTGTCCATCAGGGGGAAACCTACAGCGCTGTCAACCTTCACCCCATGTGCACGAGAGAGCCAGAGAGAGAAAGTGAGAATGAGAGAGAAAGAAGAGATGCTGAGAAAGAGAGAATGAAGAGAGAGATAGTGAGAATGAGAGAGAAAGAAGAGAGATGGTGAGAAAGAAGAGATAGTGAGAATGAGAGAGAGAGAGAGATAGTGAAAATGAGAGAGAGAGATAGTGAGAAGAGAGAAAGAAGAGAGATAGTGAGAATGAGAGAGAGAGAGATAGTGAGAATGAGAGAGAAAGAAGAGAGATGGTGAGAAAGAAGAGATAGTGAGAATGAGAGAGAAAGAAGAGAGATGGTGAGAAAGAAGAGATAGTGAGAATGAGAGAGAGAGAGAGATAGTGAGAAGAGAGAAAGAAGAGAGATAGTGAGAAAGAAAACAGAGATAGCAAGAATGAGAGAGAAAGAAGAGAGAAAACAGCCAAGAAAGAAATGGGGGTGGACAAAATGTTATTTCAGTTCAGTATGCTTGGTGGCCCGGTCAGCCATAGTGGAACCGTTCTGTTCTGATAGGAAGGAAGGAAAAGCTCCAGACTCACAGACTAACAGAAGCCCCTTGTCCCTGCAGCACAACAACACGGACGAGCACCATGTTTTCTGAACACTTTGTTGGGACGTCCAGTGTCTGACCCACAAGGAACAGTATCCGTGTCTGAGGTTTCTCATGTGGGGAACAAACCCTGGGCTTGGACCATGGTGTCAAAGACAACTCACCATATGTTAGGGAGTTATTGTGGGGATGTGAATTCACCAAAAACGTATCAGAATTTCTTAAAACAACCAAATGGTAAGCCTGTAGACACAGCCTCGAGTGCAACAGTAGAGCATAGTCATTTTCTAAGAAAGGTAAGCCCCGCGCATGTTTGGCAAACCAAAAATGTATGTTTAATGATTACCTTTGGCTGGTTGCAGAGATATCGACAAACCTCGCCGATGTACTGGAAGATGGTTACGTCATACTTCCTGCAGTCATTCCAGAACTGTGAGGCAGAGAACTTCTTCTTTAAGACACAGGTGGCACCTAGGATGGAGAGAGCGCCAGATAAGCCAAGTTTCCAGGTGTTTGTTTTGGGAATGTTGTGCTTCAGCAGAGGAAGTGGGAAAGACAGTGCGTTGAAAAGGTTTTGGGCCGGAACGAACCCAGGCTCCAGCGGATCCACCTGTCAAATGGCTTCCATCAATAAAACCCCCCCAGGGCCGCCCACCTTTATTGAACGGCACGCGAGTCCGCAGCCCCCCGACCTGTCCGTCCACACAACGCTGAATCGGTCCAAATGACGCACAACACAGAACCCTGGTTCGGACCCGGCCGAGCGGGAGCCGCTACAAAGTAGGGCACTACACAGGTGATCGGTTGCCGTTCGGGACACTGCCGGAGAGGCATCCCGGAAACCCCACCGGGCCAAAACCCCCCCAGAGGACGCATGTTGGACCCAGACTTGTTGAGGATGAATGGTTTCATGTAGTTGTTGTGGCGCTGTATGCTTTCGCTCTACGGACTCAGGAGAACCACGTTCTGTTATGTATGACCATGCAGATTTGGTTTGGACAAATTGTTGTTTGGCGTTGACGTGTACCTCCACATATACATCTCCGTAACAATCTACCATATGCCAAATACAAGCTACGTCATATGACGTAGTATCGCAAATAAAAAAGTTGCGTCGTATGAGCAAGCCTACTGTATAACTATTTAACGCCAAGCATGTTATTTTAGTCGTCATGCAGACCTCGATTCAGTACTGTGTATTTCCAAAACTTTGACTGAGCGTTTAATTGAAAGCAATGGAAGAAAACCTCATGCCTGAAACCAGGTGTAAACTTTAAAATCAATGATAACTAACAGCAAAAGAAACTTTAGGACATTGCTTCAAGAAACGGGCCCTGAAAACGTACAACGTGTATTGAAATAACGGCCATTCCCTTTCCACCTTAACCCCTCTCGTCATGACAACTATTAGGTCTTCATAGTTACTGAAGGAGGTCAACACCACAACCGCCTCACCCAGCTCGATGGTTCCCCCCACGCCGATGAGAGAAGCCGCACTGTGGTACAGGGGCAGAGGGATGTACACCACGTCACCCTGGGTGCCTCCGTACGCCCAGAACCCAGCAGCAGCCTTCAGGGACTGGAGATGTGTGATCACCGCTGCCTTGGGAAGACCTGCAAATGACACCACCGCTGGAGAGCATTACAACAACCACCAGAGACCGTACCTCTGACTAACGCAAGCTTTACACTCATGCAATGTTTTAATTGCAGAATCACGGATCCCCCCCCAATTCATTTTGCTGAGTGGCAACGTGGAAATGTACTGTCAACCAATCACAGTTATCAATGCCAGGTGGCAGGACGGGGTCAACCAATCACAGTTATCAATGCCAAGCGGCAGGACGGGGGTCAACCAATCACAGTTATCAATGCCAGGTGGCAGGACAGGGGTCAACCAATCACAGTTATCAATGCCAGGTGGCAGGACCGGGTCAACCAAACACAGCGGCGACGCACCAGTAGTTCCGGAGGTGAATATGTACAGGGTGACGGTCTTGAGGGAGGTGACGGACCGCAGGGCAGGAGGGGGGGAGTGGCCCGAGGCCTGCGGCAACTTATCCAGGAGCGTTTGGACCTCCGTCCGGGAGCTTTCCTTCTTCACGGCCCAAACCGAGATGCAGTCCTCCTGGAGGCTTGGCAAGATGTCCTCCAGGGAGTCCAGCAGGTCTGAGGGGAACGACGGAATGGGTTCATGAACAAGCCGGCACAAACAAGACGGCACAAGCAAGACGGCACAAGCAAGACGGCACAAACGGAAAACACAGGCTGTAAGAACAGTACATGGAAGACTTGTGGGCTCTGATAATGCACTTATGAATATTTAAAAGCATATTGCACATATATATATCTATTCATGTATTCTTGTATATGAAATGCTACGGCTTGCTGTGACATGATTTGTTCAGCTATGACAAATAATGTCTGTGTTGCATTTCAGATAATGTCAGCGTTATGTCAGTGTCATCTCAACTGCATCCTGGAAGCTTTTTGAACAGTCTGTTTTCACAGCGACCTGCATTAAGTGCACCATCCCAGTCAAATGGAAAACACACTACCCCGTTGTGGATAAAACTCACCAACAACATCCCCAAAGCAACGAAATGATTAATAACAGCAAGCCAGTAGATAAACAGTTGAAAACCCCTCACTCTAACACAATTTAGCAAACACTCATCAGGCACAATTTAAAGTAGTGAATCAATATGTTTCTACACTTTTCCCATACAAGCCCCCAGCGGGAATTGAACTCACAACCCTAGCATTGCTTGCAGCAAGCCTTTACCAAGGGTCCCCTGCACCCCATAATCAAAGCGCCCACTGTATTCATGATGGAGAATGAAGAGCTCTGGCATTCATGAAAATAAATGCAGACTGACACCGGCAGCTTAACACATGACTTGCTGGGACCAAATAGTTCAGGCCTAAAAGATGCTCAGTGAAGACTGGGTTAAATCTGTGTTTGGGAAATCAGTTCCCAAGTCATTCAAAATCAATAGCGTTTTAAGTTTCAAGATCTACCCTTCACTTCACACTGACAGTACATTCGACCTAGGTTAACAGAATGAGCTTCATCATTCTCTTGTAACGGGTTTAACCGGCTTGATCTCATGTTGACACTTCTGGTGGTGTGCAAGCGTTTACTCAATCCAAGAGGATTTGACATAAGTAGCGCAAAATGATTTAACTACAGCGCGGGTAGCAACCTGTGACCAAAGATGCTTTACTAATAAGTAGTCATTTCCTGTCCCCACTTTAAATGCGTACATTTCGAGGGATAAGTGTTACGGTTAAGGCAATTTTTTTGGGAATAAGATTGAAATTAGGGTTGATCTCTACCGGTCAGTTTTATATTCGGGGTAAGGCAGTCAGGCTAGGTAAACATAAGCATACACGTAAGGTTATTGAGGTTACCATGTGGTTCAGGTTTATGGTCAAGTTTAGTTCAAATGTTATTTTTCAAGGACTTAAATAGCTAAGTAAACAAGAGTGGTGTAAATGTGTGCTTATGTAAAACATTTCATTTTCACAAGCTGTTTGGTGCGACAGCATGGGTGAAGCGTTCAATGGGGAATGAACTTTATCCCAATCCAAGCCTACATTACAGTTGTTGTAATTCATAAAAATATCACATGAAATATTTTTTTATTACACAAGCAACAATGTGTATACAGTACCTGCACCAACAACGAGGGTTTTGGCTCCACAGCAGTTAAAACAATGCAGCAAAGACATTGATTTAATGTTGGTGTTGAGAAACGCCACAGAACATCCGAGTTTGATTAATCCGAACCAAACACAAACGAAGTCCGGCTCATTGCTCATTAGAAGCGCAACAGAGTCCCCTTTCTTCAATTTGGCCCGCTGGAGGAATACATTGGCTACTTTGTTGCTCCGCTCGTTAATTTGTTGATATGTGTACGTTATTCCTTCGTATATAAGGAAAGGTTTGTTTGGAATTCGCTGTGCTTGCTGGACAAATCTGTCAATAACGGTTACAACTTTTGAATTTAGTTTGAATATCTCAATTCTTGCGCCGTATCGGATTACATTCAATAAATAAAAAAAATCTTTCCAAAAGTACGGGTAAAACAGTTTTTGCACGACGTGCACAGAGAAAACGCCCGCCACTACAGCTGTCAACCAGCCCAACGAGAAAATCATGATGTAGGTCCAAGTTAATTCCTCACAAAATAAACGTCAGTACACGCAATACGCCGTGGATGTTAGGACGGCCGCGACCACAGCATCGTCAAAAGTCAGACGGATTGTGAGGTAGCAAAAAGCAGTTCATCCAGCTCAAGTAGTTCTTATTTATGAAACCAAATGGAATCATGTGACTTCGTTGTACAACCGAAAGGGGAGTGTCCTTACTGAACCGCCCGTTTGATAAGGAGCCCAGTACAGTAGCCTATGTTATGTATGTTAGTGCATATGCGTTACTACGTAAATATTCTGTCCATCACACGTCTTCGACAGAAAACCGAGCTGGGACACCGCTCTTGTAATATGTCTAAAAAGAAACTGGGTTTCAGACGAACAACTAGTCTGGCTCACTAGATTCCATATGTTGTTTTAAAAGACCCTTTAATTTGGGAAAGTGGGAACGGCTCAAGTCGGACACCGCAGAGCTTAGTTTCCCCCATTATGTTAACCCTTCTTGGTTTGTGGCCAATTGTACTCACCTGCTTGGGCACACCCAAGGGACAGGGCCGCAAATAGCCGAGTGATTAGTGTTTGGTAAGTATCCGAAAGGTCGGTGGTTGAAATCCTAGAACCAACGTGATTAATTATCATTGTGTGTCAATTATGCAATCTAGTGCCATTAAAGCTGTCAGTCAAAATGTGAATTAGCAGTTTGCATAGCATCCACGTGCCTGTATGCAGTCCCGACAATGTCTGGGCATTCTCCTGATGACGGCGTTCTCCTTGAAGTCTGCCTACCTGTAACACAGCACCTATAGTAACACAGCACCTATAGTAACACAGCACCTATAGTAACACAGCACCTATAGTAACACAGCACCTATAGTAACACAGCACCTATAGTAACACAGCACCTATAGTAACACAGCACCTATAGTAACACAGCACCTATAGTAACACAGCACCTATAGTAACACAGCACCTATAGTAACACAGCACCTATAGCAAATAAGGACAAGTTAACACAATTCAATTACGTCCTCTTTTAGTTTAGTCCATTTGATAAAAAGTTGGTAATCATGACTATTGCCTGACTAACCACTTCCTGGTTCCTAATTAAAACGTTTAATAATAATTCCCAACTTTTGTTTTCCCATTAAATTTACTTTCTGGAAAAATGAATAGATGAATGCTTTTTATTTAACTGCCACGCATATGGACCAACCTGTGGTCCGTCTCCCCCGGTGCAATTCAGAGCACAACTCACAACATGTGGTCTACATCGCCGTCTTCTGGTGATTCAGGGGAACTGCTGGAACTAGTTTTTCATCAACAACTAGCGGATAACAAACAAGTTACTGAAGGGTTACAAGTTTGGATGGCAGGGCTGTGTGGGAAAATGTTGCGAGATTGATCTAGCAATCTTTATTACCATCAACCTCTTAGTGTTGAAATGCGACGGATACATTAAGACGTTAACTTAACATTGACTTAAACAATTACGTTTGAATCAGCTTGATCTCTCTCTGTCTAAATAATGAATAACATGTTCAAATGAAATCATGCATCAACTAGCTTTTCCTGTTGACCCTTTAATTTAAATCACATTAATTGTTGAAAAGTGCATATCGTGCTCTATGTATCACTTGTAAGATCCTTACATTTCAAGATTTGGATTATTCATTATTTTTGACCGGTCTAATTATTTACTTACTCTGAAGTTCCCATAATCTATTTAGGTTCTTTATAGATGACGGTACTGTGAAATAATATAATAGCATTAACCAATTATGTAATAACAAATAAAAAATTACCTTTTTATAATTAAGCTATCACCAACTATTGTTAGGGAATGGGTGCTGTTAAATGAATAACTTTTAGGCTACGTTTGAATAACGGGGAACGTGATTTCCTGGGGCATGCGCGGTAGTATGCGCATCCAAGAGGCATTTACATCTCCGTGTAAGAGCTATCCGAAAGTTTACAAGCTGACATTCTTTGCAGAACGCACTTACGCCCTTCGCGTAAAAATGATAGCATGGATGTTTACAACCGTATGTGCTGGACTTTTTGCTCTTCTGATATTCCAAAGGATGACGTACCCGTTCTTTTGGCATGATTTGATTTATCTTTTAAAGATTCGGAAGGTCGGAAATGCGATAAAGTCTCGTATGCAGAGAGGAGTAGTCACTTACCTCGACTGCTTTATAAATCAGGCTAACAAGACGCCTGACAAGGCTTTCATACTGTTTGAGGGTCAAACACTTACATACCAGGACGTAGACAAAAGAAGCAACCAATTTGCGAAAGTATTCAGAACTGAAGGTGGCTTGAAGAAGGGTGATCCTGTCGCACTTCTAATGAGGAATGAACCTGATTTTATTTGTGTGTGGTTCGGACTCTGTAAACTGGGCTGCGAAGTTGCATTACTCAACTTCAATGTGAAATCCAAATCGCTCCTACATTGTTTTGAAAGTTGTGGAGCAAAATCACTCGTCGTGGGCGCAGGTAGTTATTGGATACGTGTGTGGTTAATTGCGGTCAAGATGAGATAAAGTTGTTTGCGTATTTGAATTGTTTCCCGTCTTTCTCGATTTGGTACAGATCTGAAACGATGCACGTCTTGCACAATTTTGGCATGTTTATTCACGTTTACATTTGGAATACATATCTTAATATTCTGCAAGGAAGCTCCTGCGTGGTATTTTTTCTCTTCATTCGTTGCATACGCCAGTTTTTTCATCGTTAAACTCATTTTGGTCATAATATGGTCAATGCATGCTACTGTATTCAAACCCTTAGATACCGCCGTCTCATAAATGTGAACAAGATTATTTTACGGGAAATGACTTGCAATTATTTGCGTCAAACCATGATGTAATGCCAATTATTTCTCATATGTAATCATGTGTGTTGAATCTCATTTATACTTTAATTTAGGTACTGTAGTTCGATAATTTTTATTTTGTCCTTCAGGAGAGGCTTTTAATTGTCCTAGCATGCAACCGTATGTAGGACCATGGGGTCATGTGTTATTTAAATAAAGGTGGGTGTGCACGCGAGGCACGCCAATTCCAATCTTTTATCAAGACAGGCTATTTTAGCAATGTTTAAGACGTATATATAATAAGTAAGCAGAGGACATATTGTGCCTCTACCAGTAATACGTAGTAGTGAAGCTTTTAATAATTTGATCTGTATTCCTTAATTTTCCAGAAACCTGGGTTAGTATTCGAATTTCCTATTCATCTATTGATTCGGTATTTCGTTTGGCCGCAATTTCAAAAAAATGCACAATCTTTGTGAAAGTCATTGACAAGACATACTTACCCTAACCATTTCATGTTCCTGTCCCACACGAAGATTTGGTGGACTCGCTGGCTGAGTTGTTACCCGTCCTGAAAGAGAAGACCATTGACGTGTGGGTCACTGACACCAGCTGCCCTTATGACGGGGTCAACACGCTACTGGACAGGGTGGAGCAGGTCTCGGGACTGGCCTTACCTGACAACCCAAGAGTGGACCTCATGTCCAACTTCTTGTTCATCTTCACCTCAGGAACGACAGGTATTATGCAATGTTAACATCAGGAAGTACACCTAGTAAACTGTTTTACTGACATCAACTTCCTGTTCATCTTCACATGAGTAACATCAGGCGGTATTAGGTGCAAGGTCATTGAACCCTTTGACAATTTAAGCTCACATATCTCAAAGTTATTAGTCTGCCATTACATTGAACCCAGACCAGGCTAGTGGAAACAGATATGGGTGCCATAATTCAGTATTCTTAAGCTTGACTGTAGGATTCTTGATCTTGTGCGTAGACATTTGGAGCTTGGGTTTAGCCTTCGTGATATTATTTTTGCATAATATAGGTCCTCCTTTACTTTGTCTTCCAGGACTACCTAAAGCTGCCCGTGTGGGACATCTCAAAGCCATGATGTGCATGGCCTTCCTTCAAATGTGTGGAGTCCGGTCTGATGACAAGGTCTACATCGCCTTGCCCCTGTATCACATGACCGCCTCTCTTCTGGGGGTTGGTGGATGTATACAGCTTGGTGAGGAATTCTCCTAAAAAATTGTACATTTCCTAATAGGATTTTCTTTTAACAATAAATGAGAACAAAATGAAGTATTACCCAGCAGCTTCAGTGTATATCTGCAAACCGATTAGTGGCTCCCAAATTACTGGCCTTATCCTTCGCCTAATTTTGGGTTGGTGTTCAAGCTTCAAGTCTCGACTTCAAAACCATATTTCTGTGGTGTCTGGAGGGTTCAACAAGTCCCAAGTCACATAAAATCTGGAGCTACCAAGGTTGAAGTTTACAGTAAGTTTTCTAGGATTCCTGCCTTTTCTAGTTGGATTTTGTTAGACCAGTTACCAGCTAGCGAGCTGGATTTACATTGAAGTTGCACAATTCCTGAATGTGCACATACAGTAAAGATCTTGATGAGGTTAGGAGCAGAAGCACAGGGCTGCAGTATGATGTCCCTACTGCTTTAGGCATTTAAACACAATGTCGTTGGCTCATTTCGACAATGTCTAAACAGTGTTTCACACTGTGCCACCCTGCTGCCCGTGAGGGAAAGCAACTGTGTGACTAACAAGTTGTTATTTTGATGTTTCCAGGAGCAACGTGTGTTTTGAAGAAGAGGTTTTCCGCAAGTCAGTTTTGGAATGACTGCGTGAAGTATAACGTGACGGCATTTCAGTACGTGGGAGAGCTCTGCCGCTACCTGGTCAACCAACCTGTAGTAAGTCCTTGTTAACACAATTTATAATTGTTATTATACTACAGCGTCCTATTATACATCTAGCTAATTATGTTTATAAGCAGTTCAACTGATCCATAATATTTCGGGGTCCTGGCCCTGAAGGGACAAGGATCTATAGATTTGGTATAAGGATTGTTAATAACTTTAACAGAATGGCTGATATCAGCCAATTAATATTCCCGGGGGCCATGGTCTCAATTGAGGAATGAATGGTTGTCAGTGGGGTATAAATGGAGGTCAATTGAGGAATGAATGGCGGTTAATGGGAAATGAATGACAATCAATTTAAAATAAATGAGTTCCATGGTGGTCCAGGAAGGCAAGGACCCCGCCATTTCTGCTTGTGGATATATTTATTTATTGTTATTTGTCACAGTTTAGCGGTGTGCCATTATTCCTTCCCTGTTTTCTATGTTATGAAGAGCATATCACTGGTAGTCCACCCTGTCACAGACAGAAGCCGTGACCAATGATTTCCCTCCTGTAACACGTCCCCACAGGTCCCAGAGGAGAGGATCCACAACGTGCGTGTAGCCGCCGGGAGTGGTCTGAGGGCAGATGTCTGGCAGGAGTTTGCCCGGCGCTTCAGGAAGATAAAGATCCGGGAGGCCTACGGTTTAACCGAGGCCAGCATCGGCTTTGTCAACTACACGGACGAAGTAGGACCCATCGGACGAGCCGGCTATTTCAACAAGGTCAGAAACGTGCGCGTGGGCTTCGTAGCATTACTGTGCGTGACCGGTCTGCTTTACAAGGAGCTTACGGTGATTTCGGAAGAAGGATTAGGTCAGATACACTCCTGTCCACTTGCATATTTTCAGTCTTTACTCTGTGTCTCGTGTCGTGCAGCTGAGTGCGTCCATCGAGTTCTTGCGGTGTGATCCCCAAACGTATGAGCCGGTACGGACAGCTTCAGGACGATGTGTCAGAGCGAACAAAGGTGAATGATGGTTTATTAAAGGGGATCCGTTTCTAAGCATGAGATGGATCTTATTAATAATTAACTATTCAAGTGTGTCCTCTGTATTCCAAGACAAAATAGGTTTAAACCAACATTGGTTGTCGAGCATTGTGAGTCACCAGCCGACCATGTCCATTATACGTGCGTATGTGTTCACCCGTCTTTGTTTGCGCTATCAGGAGAGACGGGTATCTTGGTGTCTGCGGTGTCTCCGATGAGGCCTTTCCTGGGGTATGCTGGGAATAAGATCCAGTCTGAGAAGAAGCTCCTAAGAGATGTGTTCCAGGAGGGAGACGTGTACTTTAACACAGGAGACCTCATGCTCCAGGACCACAGAGACTTTGTCTACTTCCGTGACCGCGTCGGAGATACCTTCAGGTGAAGAATGTGTAGAATACGAAGAACAGCATTGCTCAACTGGTTAAAGGGATACATTATTGCTTTTTTAGAACTGGGTTTGAATTGTCTTCTGTTTTTTGTTAATATTTCGTTCTATTTAACTATTTACTTTACGTTCTTAGGTTTTTGGGGGTTCCTTTGTTAGGAATATTCTCTTCATCTCATTGAGCTTGTATTAGAAAGTATTTAAAAGAAAACAAAATACTCTGAATACAGGTGATTGAATAAGACTTGAGGTATGATCATTAGATTTATGAAAATCTAAAAATGATGTGCAAACATCTTGACGTAACATCAGACATTGGACCAAGTGCCATTTAAATTCAGTTCAAATACCCAACTCTGACCTCATTGCACGGGCACGACCAATGAAATGTATACAATTACTCACTTTTAGTGCCAGCTCTGTCCATCTGGCTGCCCGGGCTTTTGAAGTATTTGAAAGATACCAAATGCCGTTTGAAGCCAGGGGGACCGCTTCAGTGTAACTCTTTGGCATTTTGACACAAGCCCTGCTGGAGCCTAATCCAACTTGGCAGGGGCAGAACAGAACAGTGGCCAAGGGAGAGCCTCCTTAACCACCCCACCCCCCAGCTTCCCCACAATCCATTCACAAAACCCAGCTGGGTGACACAAAACCCTCTAGACCAGAGAAGGAAGAGTGCCTCTCAACTAGACATGGGTTCAAATGCCATTTGAAAAAGCATAGCTATTATTTCCCATACGTGAAGCTTTTCCCCAGGGGATTGTTTTGTTAGACAGTAGTATACTGTAGTATAACACAAAGGGAAAGTCAGAGTACAATCACAAATGTAGAAATACCATGAAAACGACTACATCCTATTTTCATGTTTCATAGGAATTGGATTCCATAACAAGGAAAGCTTGGGCGGGAGCCTATTAGTGGGTTAAAAGCTTTAGCCAGGTCTTCGAGGAGCAGAAGACCATCGTTTGTCTCCTTGTTTCTGTGTTGTGGCGGTTACTCCCAGAGTGCACTAGCATGACTCATGCCTAGGATCCGGTTCACACAAATATTTAGTTGCGACCTCAAGTCTTATGGCAGTGCATTTTTCTTCCTCATCTGTGTTTCACCATCTCTTTCCTCACAATTGCAAAGTGCTTGCCAGGCAAGATTACGCAGAGAATTGTGACATTCTTCTATGCCGTTTGGTGTTCTTGTTTTCCTGCATGTGTGACTTGCTATGACCTTAATCATGGCGTTTTACAAATACTGTAGAGCTCCTTTCTCTACAAGCCACATCACCATTCCCACCATGTCATTTTGTTGGGATCACCTCTAGCTACTCCCCCTGGTGGCCGTTAAGTAAGATGCCAAAACATTTCACAAAATAATTTCTCCCCTTAGGTGGAAAGGTGAGAATGTGTCCACCACAGAGGTTTCTGAGATCATTGGAAGTCTGGATTTTCTGAAGGACGTGAACGTCTATGGTGTTTCTGTACCAGGTTAGTATTTGTCTATGGTGTTTCTGTACCAGGTTAGTATTTGTCTATGGTGTTTCTGTACCAGGTTAGTATTTGTCTATGGTGTTTCTGTACCAGGTTAGTATTTGTCTATGGTGTTTCTGTACCAGGTTAGTATTCGTCTATGGTGTTTCTGTAACAGGCTAGAATTTGGGCCTTGCAAATGCACGTCACCTGTCATAATGTGTTGTTGCTTAAGTCGTTATAATGGCTTATAGCAAGTATTGTACGTTATGTCAAAAGGAATGTATACATTACATTATAGTACCAGTCTTTCGATAACGCATCACACAACTTGTGCATAACGTAATTATTGTGTCTAAATTGCCTACTGAACTGAACATAATGATGACAAAAATAGATTCACTTTACACGCTGGTGAGAAACATCCAGAACGAACGTCTAAAAGGGTCCTTCCTGTTTGAAATCAGGTTATGAAGGCAGGGTAGGAATGGCAGCTGTCGTCTTGAAGCCGGACCATGATCTGGATGGAAAAAAGCTCTCCAGCCATCTGGTCCAAAGTCTCCCTGGCTATTCGTGGCCCTGGTTTCTAAGGATCCAGGTAGGACGGTCCTGAGACCACATGTATCCATGAAAATGTAAACGTATGTAACATGATATTTTCTGTGGCGGTATTGGAATGTTCTCTCATTTATGGATAATTCAGGTCACTTGTTTGATCTTTGCAGAAACTGCACTTAATGCGTTTAGTACATTAATTATGAACTTAACATTAGTCAATTGCACAGCGTTTTCAATTGAAATACAGCAAACATTTAACAGACCCTCTGTCCACTGTTCCCTAAAGACATCCATAGCAGTTACTGAGACCTTCAAGCACCAGAAGGGGAAGTTGGTGCAGGAAGGGTTCAACCCCGAGGTGGTTCAGGAACCTCTGTACTTCCTGGACCAATCCCAGGGAGACTACGTCCCTCTTACTCCATCTCTGCATAATGACATCGTCTCTGGAAAGATACGTCTTTAGATTCACGTAGTACAGGACGGGGTTGGTTACATTTCAATTGCGATCAATTTTAAAATAAGTCATTTTTATTTTAGTGTAGTTTCTTCTTGGAAAGTGATTTTAAAGTAAAATGCCCCTACCACTTATGTAGTCATTGTATTGCTACAATTTGACTGTGAATTCTGCTGGGCTATGAACGTAAAGGTGCACTCTCCACACACAAGTACAGGGTTATATTGACAGTGGCCTATTGTTTCCATGAAATCCCCAAGAAGTTCCACGGCCTGATTGCACCATGCATCAGACTTTCAGACCAGATTTGAATATGCTATTTTATTTTTAAAAGGGGGATACGTATACGTGTAGCAGATGCTTCCCTAAAGCATCTAAAGCAACCAGCCATTGGTACATGTATTTATTCCAACAGATTTGCCTATTTTAATGCATTGATGTGTTTTTCTTTAATGACAGACCTTTCAGAATCTGTACTGGTTGGATTTGAAGCGTCCATTAATGCTATGAGACATTTTATCATTTCAGGGCATATTGTTTATAGAGGCAAGTAACCCCTATGACAATATTCAAGTTTTGCCTGAAAAGATTAGATATGATTTTCCAGAAGATCTACAGAACCCAACCCAGATTTAGAAATCAAAAGAACATACTATCATTTTTGAATAACTTTAGTTGTAGCTCATCCACTACGTTACCATGGTGCTTGCCAACGGAGTGTCAGGGTTCACTGCCTCGAACATCCAGGCCCTGTTCAAACCCTTCATCCCTACCTGAGCTTTTTGTTCAGCCACTTCGGGTCCCGCCCCTAGAGGAAGGCCCCTCCCACTCAGCCCCACTTTCCCTGTTCTCTTCCTGCCATAACGTTGCAACTGCCTTGTCCTTAAATCTCAGACCACATATGTGGCCCATGCTTCCTAACTGGACAGATTGATACCCCTGAATTTTAATTGGCTTAAAAAGATATTGGTGAATGAGGCCAATTGAGGGTACATTGTTTCACTATAAGAAGTTAGTTTAGAGATTAGATTTTATGTGACTATATTGTTTACACTTTGTATATTAATACACAATATAATAAACTTGTGATTAATGTTAAATGCACACTGTCATTATTTCAGCATACACTTGTATAAATTGTTCAGCTTGGGACGCCAGAAGAGTTTAAGTTAAGTTGAGGGTTGGATTGACATTGGTTTATCCTCCCATAGTCAGGGTTATCTTTTTTTACCCTGTTACTTCATTCCCTGTTTTCAAGTTTGTTTAATCATTGGCATCAATCACACCAAGCCTTTCTGCTTTAAATGTTGTCGCTAGACCTACTTTGAGTGACATCGGGAAATGTCAAATTAGAGTTGGGTAGATATTTCACAAGTTACATCAAGTCGAATTTGAGTTGCAAATGTTTCCTCCTTTTACCAAGTCAAGTTTCAATCCACAAAATGTGACTTGAGGGTCATACTCGAGTCCATGTAATCTCTGATAACACATTTTTATAAAATACTGTGATAAACCTGTGAGGTAGCAGAGCACTGATTAGTTGCCACATTAGTCTGCCACAGTGGGTGACTGATTGGTTATCCACAAACCCTGATTGGCTTGTTGGATTGTACAAATGCTTCTTAAACTACAAAAAGTACAATACAAGTAAATTAGTACTATATTGTTAGTGATACTGTAAGCAAGCATACACTATTTTACACCTGATTATTTACTTGCATATCCTTACATTTTCTTCCTCCATCTTAATCTGAAGTGACGGAAAGAGTGTGACAATACTTCTGGCAAGAAGCTGTTTGTCAGCACTTACTGGGCAACTAAAATAAATAAAGCACCACGAAAGTAAATAACACAATCTGCATATTAACAATTAAGCCCCACAAAAAATATCCATGCATGAAGAAAATGTACGTACATCCCTGTTTTCAACAAGGTAGGCAGCAGTAGTCGTGGCAAACATCCTTCTCCATTTCTCATTAAGAGTCCTGTTCTCCGAATAAAACGCCGAAATCCAGACTCATGAAGTTCTCAAAATGAAGATCATTATCTGGTCTTGAACACACCAACGAAATAACGAAATAAACTACAAAACTCAAGAACCTGCAATCTGATTTAGCAGGTATTAAATGTAAGCCATGTAATTATGTAAAACAATGTGTATGTAATTCTAACCCTGATAGACCCCAACTCCTCACAAGTTCACCTCAAGATGATTAGTCACATTAGCGTCTGGAATCCACCATCCTAAATATACAAAACATGTTGTCATTGATTGGTTAGTTATGTTCTTAAGTATTATTTTAGCTAGCAAGTCCTTCATACAGAAAAGTAAATACATGCCTTAGCTACAGTACCTACGTTGTTGATGACCACAAACGGACACAGCGAGATAACTTCTAAAAGTACACAAAAAATCTTACATTTAAAATAAACATGAAGCAATGTACCTTGTAGTTTCACATCCTAACTTCGTTTTAATATGACATGCTAAATATGCATCTTCTAACTAGCTAGGTAGCTTTACCTTTGGCTAATGAACACAACAAACAGCGCCAAGAGCGTGATAAGAGTATTTGTCTGACTGACGTAAACGTCCAAGCACCGACTAGCAAGGTAGATTAATTTGTTTTTGCGGTGGAAGTTTGTGACATTGGCTAACTACAATAAATGTTTAAGTTACGTTTTACTGTTCATTTACCGCCCAAGCTATTATCATCGAATAAAACTAGACGGTGAAAATTGTAAGGTTTTTTCACATAGTTTCTCTTTGTGCTTTGCAAAGGGCCTAACCGTGTGTCCTAACATAACGTCAACGTTTGTGAGTTCACTAGCATGCAACCAATTGAACGCTGTATTTCTCAAGCATGTTACATTCCCACAGTAAAAGCGTTTAACACATGCAGTTTAAATAATAAAACCTACTTTATTATACTTTATTTACCTTAATGAAGAATAGAGATTACCAACCGTCCACTCCACTGGCTGCAGCCGCTCTTCTGAGGTGATGAAAAGCACGGCTGATCTGGTGATTGGCCAATTAATTTACGCCACGTTGTGTGGAACGTCTGTGTACCCATGACGTTGCTGAGTTTTAACACAATATTCGTTGAAATCATCTTTGCACAAATAAGTGTTGATTTCAAACGCATTCGTTTTAAGTGTGAAGAGGAGACTTTATATTCTTGCATTGGTTGAATAACGACCTCCTAATAATGTGTCCTGACTAGTATGCCATAAAGATTGTCATCTCACTGTCGTATGAAATCTGAAAATAAAGTACTTTATTTTCAGAAAGCAAAGGTGGTGGCAGCTTCCACGCTTCGCCCCATCTAACCAAATAGATATTACAGTGTAACATTACAGTACATTCCTCTTTTCTATTTTTCTATTCCGCCACCACTAAGGGGCACTAAAACATAATTTCTGTCCGTAAAATATTTGAAAACGGACCAGCGCGTCACTCATTCAGTGTGGGTTATTGACAAGGATATTACCAACGTAATTTAATTACAGTTCAAGAACACGTAAGATACACGAATTGCTGAAGTAATTCATTTAACAGATACAATAAGTAATTATTTAGCATGAACCTCGAAGCCCTTTACAGTTGTGGATGTTATCGCCATGTCACTCAGGACATTCCAGAGTATAGAGCTTTAATTTCAGATGCCAGAGGGAGACTAAACTACCTGCGTGAAAGATGTGTAAATTACAGACTGCGCTATGAGCATGCAAGAACTCATGACCGACTGTAGCTCCATGATAATCATCCCAATAGCCTAACAAACAATCCAATGTATCTTTAAATGGAGAGAACACAGCACGCAATAAACCTAATGACTTGAACTAATTATGTTCACAAGTAATTATTTATAAACTGCATGTCAATTTATAATGACATAACATAATTTTTCATGCTGCAAATAAGTCATTAGCTAGATTGGAGAGGTGAAAATCATATTGGGGCAAGTCTGTTTTAGCCAGCAAACATATTGCTGCTTCACGTGCAGACTATACGGATCAGAGGGAAATAAGCTTAAATCGGTATAGCTAGCAATGCTCAATGTTAGGTGGATAACGTTTGTTTGTGTTTTCACATGTCCAGTTAAACTTGTGCCCTTGGATACGGAGATGACCGGAACAGCTGCCGATTAAATAAAATAATGTAAACAGTGCGTGCCCTGTATTCTCAAGAGACCACTCAAGTCGCAAAAATGGGCTATGTCTCTGGGCTTCAGGGGGGCGTATTACAACACACCTCAGTTGGAAGTGTTTCTTCAGCCTTCCTTCAAACCTGTCTGTGGGCGCTTCTCTGATCTGTCTTTCCTGATAGGAAATTATTAAACTCGAGAAGCAACAATTTTTCATCCTTTTAAATGTGTTTTTTTAATTTGTATTTATTTTGATGTATTATTCCATGTATTTGTGGTTATTTATTAGCTAAAGTGGAAAATGCGCTTAGTGTAGATAACCAGGGGGGAATAATTCCATTGAATTTACATTGTAGCTAGCCAAAGTTCGTTCAGAATGTGGACTAAGAGGCTTTTTCCGTACTTGCTTGGACTGGTGGCGTTGGCGGATTTTCTTGTGGTAAAAGTAGCAGGACAAGAGGGTTCAACGCCCAGAGGGAAATCGCTTATCAAGGTGTACGGAGATGAGACGCCTGCTTCAAATCGAGTGAGGAGAAGAGGAAAGCAAGAATCCCTGCGAGGGTAAAAAATAATAGATTTTAAATATATTATCACTGTTCTTTATGCACCCAATTCTGCTCATCTCTCAGTTATTCACAATCACTTATTAGTAAGGACTGTACGTAGAACATGCCAACTCACCTTTAACTTTTTCATTATCATGACATTGTTAAACATTATTATAGACGAACATAACACGACTAGGATTAAATGTTGAATTTGACTAATTTAATATGATATTACTATGCAATGTACTAAAAGTATGTTTGGTAACATGCTGTGGTGTGAATATTTTTGACCTTTCTATGTTGACCTAAAGTACACTGCTCAAAACAAATTAAGGGAACACATAATCACAGTATAACACCAAGTCAAACTTCAGGGATATCAATTTGTCCAGTTAGTAGGCGAATGTTGAGAAGCAATTGTGAATTAATGTCAAGTGTTTTGGTGCAAATGAAAGTGACAACATTTGCACTGAAGAGGCAACAGCAAGACAACCCCCAAAAAGGTACTGGTTTTGCAGGTGGTGGCGGCCACAGACTACTGCGCTCTCCTTATCATTTCTGACAAATGTTTCTCCAGTTTAGCATTTTTCTAGGGTCCTTGTCACTACTGATAGCAAGAGGCGGTACCTGTAGCCCATCCAGTTTTCACATGTAGTCCAGCTCCTCCAGGATGGCTCATCCATTTATGCCATTGACTGGCCCTCACGTTCCCCATTCCTGAATCCAATTGAGAACCTCTGGGACGTAATGTATCAGTGCATCCGAGGCCGCCAAGTAGCACCACAGACGGTCCAGGAGCTCACTGATGCCCTGGTTTACATTTGGGAGGAGATCCCCCAGGACACCGTCCGCTGTCTCATCAGGAGCATGCCCAGATGTTGTCGGGAGTGCATACAGGCACGTGGGGCCATACACACATTATTAGTTGCTGTGATAAAATTTGCAAAAGTTGAACCAGCCTGTGATTTCAATTGTTTGAAATCTAGCCCTCAAATCAGTTGATTTTGTTGTCCATTGACCGTTACATAATTTTGTTCTCAACATATTACACAATGTACAGTAAACATTTTGATCTGTAAAGTATTTCCTTCATTGAGACCAGACGTGCAATTTAAGTGTTCCCTTTTTCTTCTCTCTTTCTTATCTACATCCTAAAAATAGTTTATGCAATTAATAAATTAAATGCGGACTCTAAAACCCTTTCTACAGCATTTAAAAATGAATTGTTTTCCAGTTGTTACCCAGTTAATGTATGTGTGTAACGGTCTGGAACAAGCATACATATACCAGCAGGTGACACAGGGGAAGGAACCACATAATGTGTCTCATTAAGACCTTGTGGTTATCCCAATAGTTTCCTGTTTGTATCTCCACAGGCCCAATGTTTGTGGATCCCGTTTCCATTCCTACTGCTGCCCTGGCTGGAAGACTCTGCCGGGGGGCAACCAGTGTATTGTGCGTAAGTAGTGCAACAGATGTTGCCGGTAGTATCCTCTCTATTATAGAGACACACAGACGTAACACCTTTATAGGAAGTTGCACTGATTGGACCAGTGTTTAAAAAGACTAGTGTCTTTTGGGTAAAATACATGTATTTACATCTGACAAAAGCCACTGATCTAATGTCTTTAATCAAGCGGGTCTCAAATCTCTATAGCGGACCCACATCCGTGGACTATAGCTCACCTAAACCAAGCAGTCAGGGGTTTGACGGTTATGAGACTCTGTCTTCAAGGAAAGCTTGTTATTGGAACAATAAAAATCTGTGCTT
Organism: Novumbra hubbsi; assembly: GCA_016801125.1. Taxonomy (NCBI): domain Eukaryota; kingdom Metazoa; phylum Chordata; class Actinopteri; order Esociformes; family Umbridae; genus Novumbra; species Novumbra hubbsi. The sequence goes on from JACXGK010005684.1 coordinate 27,437, forward strand.
TATTGGTGTGTCATTAAGCCCTAAAGCAGGGTTTGGCCACTCTTGTCCGGGAGGGGCGAAAAACTCCTGGTTTCCCTCCTCTCCTTCTAATCAGAAACAAATTCAGACCTGCGACAACAGGCGAGTGTGGTTAAGTAGCAGGTAGAAACAAGCCCACTGGGACCCAAGGTGTCTAATCTTGCCCTAAAACCACGCTGTGTGTAAGCACATAGTACTGGATAGACTTCTCTCACTGTGCTAGGAAGTAACCTCATGGATTACTGGATAGACTTCTCTCACTGTGCTAGGAAGTAACCTCATGCTCACACTGCTTCTGAGGCATGAGCTAAAACACGGGAGCACTGTCCACCTCCAATAAGGGGGAGCCATTTGGGCGGGGGGGGACTGATTTGGAGATGGGAGCGCATGGTGAAAAGTGAAGTTGGTCCTTGGAAAGGTGAGAAACCACACAGATTTAGCCACCAGGTGACACATGACAACCTATACCTGATTGGTCGACCGTCCGCTGGCTACATTCATCCACATCCGTAATCTCAACCTTTTTTCCAGGTGTCTTGTGATTGTAATTTTGATATCAACTATGATATTTTTTTTATTAATCGTAAATACGGCGGGTGTTTTGTGTGGTGGCCAGGGGTTGGAATCAGTGATGTGGACCACCTGACCCCTGACCCCACCTGACCCCTGACCCCACCTGACCCCTGCTAACTCCAGATAGTCTGTTGACTGGAGAAGGTCCATTTGGTATTATCAGAGTTCACGTCCTCTTATTGCTTTATCAACTTCCGGCAACTAACCTAACCGCAACCCGTGTTCGTTGAGGAACCTCTTGCTCAGCACCTTGGTTCTGTTCAACGTTCGTGATACTGATGCATTGGGTAAAGAATTGGTCCAAGTCGCAGACGTTCCTTTTCTCTTATTGTCGTCAGGCTGCTTGCGGGTGTTGGATGTCTAGTACAAGCTCACATTCGGTCAACGTGTCGTGCTGATTCATGAACCTTATCTTTCTCAACTGGGGTCTGACAGACAGTGCTTGTTTGCTCTAACCTCTCGTGTCCGTTTGGTCTCCCAGCAATATGCCGGAACAGCTGCGGAGATGGATTTTGCTCGCGTCCCAACATGTGCACGTGTCTCAGTGGGCAGATCGCACCAACCTGTGGGACCAAGTCCAGTAAGTGCTTCTCCTTGTAGCTCCATGTAGGTTCTTTGTTCCTCAGTTAGAAAACCGCGCAGTGGAAACCTCCATCAAGGGTTTGACTGGCACTACGGACATTTTAATGAATGTACACGCGGTAGGCAAAGGATCTCCTAACCCCTGTGCTTCAACACTGTTGTCGCACCGCGGGTGTTTCGTTAAAGCACCGTGTGACGACTGCAGGTGTTAAAAAGGGCTTTATGAATCCATTTAATTGATTGATTCCCGCGTCGACAGTGATGACAACAATGGCTGACTTTCACCGGTTGTCGCATGTCCCTCACAAGTGGTCGCTCTGCCCTTGTCACTCTCGCAGCCCAGCAGTGTGACACCCGCTGTATGAACGGGGGCCACTGCGTCCAGGACCACTGCCAGTGTCAGAAGGGCTACTCTGGCTCCTACTGTGGACAGCGTGAGTATATACGTCACCTTCTAAACCGCTGTTGGGCCACCACAACACCACTGGGTTTGGACCAGTGCTACCTACCCCTGAATTACCCCGGCGTCTAGCCTAAGTCTAGAGAGGTCGGTCAACTCTGACCCCCGACAGCTGCCGTCACCTGAACGGCTTGTGACCCCTGCCAGGGTTAATCACAGCAGTCAGAAGCGCTATTCTGCTTGAGTGGGATGGAAGGAGATGAGGATGTATAGAGAGGTTGGCTCGATGGAGAGAATTAAAGGGGGAGGAATTGCAAAGGCAGCCGAGGGCCTGTTGACTTAGCTGAGCGCTCCTGGGCCGGTGTTAGAAACGTTTTAGGAGATGGTGGGAGAAAATGCATAGAATGTGCAGGTAATATTTGGTTCACCTCTTCAAAGGAGCCGTAGAAGGCCCGTTGGGGGCAGGGTTGGGGGCAGGGTTGGGGGCGGGGGCGGGGTAGGAGGCGGGCCATGTAGTGTGTTCCAACCAGCGCCGTCGTGAAGTGAATGAAGCAGGCAGGGGAAATGTACTGCATGCAGTTTGACAGCTTGAAGACTTCTCTCTCCGCCTCAGGCTTTCTGTCTTTTTTTCTGGCTCACTGAGACTTGAATGTAATCAAAAATATCATTGAATGTAATGGGAATTATAGCCATTATGCTACTTAGCCTTCACTGCTATTAGACTATTAGGAAAATACCCACGTACTCCAAACGTAATAAGTGTTGCATCTGTTTCAAAGAAGAGAGCACAGAGACAATTGGAAACTGGTGGATTTTGAGCCTCTTGTGCAATCACTGCTTGACAAAAAGCATGGAAAAATAAAGCCTTCAGATGTGTAACTTTGTGTAGAAAGTGTGTGTGTGGGTCTGTTTTAGCTGTCAGCCATGTAACGTGCAAGGTGTGTGTCACTATCTAACTGAGAGTTCTCTGTTTCAGCCATCTGTGATGGTAAGTGCCAGAACGGCGGACGCTGCGTTGGACCCAACCGCTGTGCCTGTATCTACGGCTTCACCGGGCCCCAGTGTGAAAGAGGTAACAGCCCAAGCCTTGGGAACGCACACCACAGCGTCCATCTCCCCTTTTCTTACTCTCTTTCTGGGGGGAGGAAGAGTCTCGTGTTGCCTGGCGAGTCTCTCTCCGGCACTCTCTGTTTACCTCTCGGAAGCTGTATCAAGCCCGGGAAGAAGGTGCAGTGTTTCTTTGGCACACGCGTGTGTCTTTTTATCACTTGTCATGTTGTCATGGCATCGCCATAATATATTGTTTAATTACATTTTGTGGTATGCAATTGTAGTTAGGCCAGAACAGAGGCGTTTATGGGCTGAACCTAGTCGATTCTCTTTCTGTTCATGTGAGACAATAGAATTCATTTTTAATGTTTTGTTGTAATTAAGAAAGCTTCCGCATTGAACCAATATACAGATTGTCCTCTTTCCACTCAGCCATTTTTTGTTCCGTTTCATTGAATTTTGCACTGAGAGCGCCAGCAACGTTCAGTGGGTTGTGCCCTTTGTCAACACCCATTCTGCACAACTTTACACCTATTCTGGGTTTACAGTACCCAGTGAAGTTTTCTCTGGATACAGATATAGGATCAGCTTCCATCCCTTCAGTGCTTACGGTAACGTTAGCATGAGGGAAACTCTGAACAAGAACAGCATCTAGAGTCAACAGACACCGCAGCACTTGCCTGTTATGGCCACTCATTCATTATAGTCTTGAGACTGTGGGAAAGTGTCTTTAAAAGCGAGGGGTTTGGTGGGAGAGCTTGCCTCTTTAGAGCTGCTGTAGCCTCCTTCCTAACAGCTGCCTTGGCAGTAATCGCTGGCTAACTTTTAGGACATAATTGCTCACACAATAGGTACTTGTTTTCTAAATAATAGCCATTTAGGTTGTGGAAAATAGAAAGCCCACTGTAACAAGAATGTAGCGATCCTGGCCACATGGGAACAAAGGCGGGGGGGGGGGTGGGTTGCTGAGGTGATGATGCTTGCTGCACACGTCCGGCAAAAGTCTCACAACTGAAAACTCACCCATGTCACCCCTCTTCACACCCATGCCACCCCTCTTCTCACCCATGCCACCCCTCTTCACACCCATGGCACCCCTCTTCTCACCCATGCCACCCCTCTTCTCACTCATGGCACCCCTCTTCTCACCCATGCCACCCCTCTTCTCACCCATGCCACCCCTCTTCTCACTCATGCCACCCCTCTTCTCACCCATGTCACCCCTCTTCACACCCATGTCACCCCTCTTCACACCAAATGCCACCCCTCTTCACACCCATGCCACCCCTCTTCTCACCCATGCCACCCCTCTTCTCACCCATGCCACCCCTCTTCACACCCATGTCACCCCTCTTCACACCCATGTCACCCCTCTTCTCCGCAAGCTTCGTTGGCATCACATATACATTTAGTAAAGCGTGAATGTGATAAGGTTGGAGGTATGAAAGGCCCCCATGCCGGACCCAAACTCAATACTCTGCTCACATCAGAAGATGTGTTATTGGCTTAGTTGAGAATGTAATTTGTTGGCTAACCCACCAAGTGCTCAGATTATATGTTTTAATCAGGCCGGACCTGATAAGTGTTGTTAAATGTTGACACAAATGTTGAGAGGCCATGTTTTTATGTGTGTTTTAGTGTTTTATCACTGTGTTTATCACTAGTTATCACTAGTGTTTTATCACTGTGTTTATCACTAGTTATCACTAGTGTTTTATCACTGTGTTTATCACTAGTTATCACTAGTGTTTTATCACTGTGTTTATCACTAGTTATCACTAGTGTTTTATCACTGTGTTTATCACTAGTTATCACTAGTGTTTTATCACTGTGT
>JACXGK010005685.1:0-31918 GCA_016801125.1 Novumbra hubbsi
CCCATCAGCCTATCACTGTGGGCAGAGACCCGTACCCCATCAGCCTATCACTGTGGGCAGAGACCCGTACCCCATCAGCCTATCACTGTGGGCAGAGACCCGTACCCCATCAGCCTATCACTGTGGGCAGAGACCCGTACCCCATCAGCCTATCACTGTGGGCAGAGACCCGTACCCCATCAGCCTATCACTGTGGGCATTGTAAGCAAGCTTGTTCATGGAACATGACAACATCCATACATTGCATAGTAAAAGTTGGTCTCAGCAGCTTTGTGGATAGTTTAAGAGGAATCTCTTAGTTAGGTACCTTTACTGCTGTTTGGGAGGCCTCTTAGTGGTAAAGAAAATGTTTTGTGAATACCGTCCAGGTGATTAGTAATCTTATCCCAGCATACAAACAGTCAAAATGCACAGACTGTAAAACCCCAAAAAATGTTGCGCAAATTCACTGATAAGGCCATTAAGGTACAAAAGGATTGCCGTCACACCACAAATTGGAACATCCTGAAAAACAGCATAGACACCATATGACTACACTGACAGGATCACATCATACGTCAACCAATTTAAGAAAATCAAAAACTGTTTCACACAGCAATGACAATCCATGGTCCACCGGTGCTCTTTAGGACCTCCAATGTGAACAGGGAGAAACCTACAGAGCTACAAGGCTCTCCACTATGTCTCAGGAGCCAGTACAGATTAATTTATATGGAGGCCCAGAAAAACATCTAATCAGGAATTTGATCTGGCTAACACATTTTAAAATTACACACCTGGCACATGATCATTCATCTGAAATCTTGTTGCAGCTGAGAAGTCACTTTGCCACAAATCAATGGTAAGAAAACTAAATGAATTAGACCTGACTCTAACCAGAGATTAAAAACCAGAGAAACTGCACCCACCAACTAAAACCACCTACGGCAGACCAGAATCTTGTTTTGAGTGGACTGGAGATCAGTGGTGGTTTCTGAGGTCACATTTTGACACAGTGAAGTTTTAAAACAGTGTGGTTTTGGAGGTGTATGGTAATTTCAATGAGGTGATCATATGACTAGAGTGTACCTTTATAGTCAGGTTACAGACGCAATTAATCAGTAATGACTGGTAGTTTGTCTAGAAAAGCATCAGACAAACTACAAATGTAAACCCCTGCTGCAGAGGACCCTACGTAGCAAAATGAACTAAACCCATAGTAATCAGAACGATTCAGCAGCTGCTAATAAAGCTGACCCTAACAAGGACCACACTAAAAATGCACCAATATATTGGCACAGGACGATTATAAGCATACATTTAATTGGTATCGGATTGCTTTAAATTTTACGGATTGTGCTTCATCTGAATAGGCATTTAAGCATACATTGATCCAGTCATTTTAATTAAATTATTTTTTGCTCATGTCTTTTATTTTGTTTCTCATTTTGTAACGATTTTGTGGATGGTTTAATTTTATTTACCACATTTATATCCAGGGAATTGCATACGGAACAAGAATATGTATTTACAGTATTATCATACAATCTATAAATTTTCCATTAATTATCCAACTTTGCTATTAAAATATGTAGAAAGTGTGTTTTTGATTGGATTTCCATATGTTGAAATTAAAATGTCATAAGAAGAAACATTTAAATTTAAGCTATGGTACATAAATATAAAAAATAATTAAAACAACCGATTGTGTTACATGGATATATTTTGACATCACACCAATTAGTGGTGTCAGTGGTGGTGTGCCTGGTAAACAACATATTGGATAACTGCCACAATCTACATTTAGGCTACATTAACACCAAAAATAAATAAGTATATAGTCTGAAGATCGAAATAACCACTACAAAATGTCCTTAATACATTTTACATTAAATCCAGCTGTGTTACAGTACAGGATATGCGATCACCAATCCCTCTCTAACAGACGGACCATTGAAGAGAAAGTTGGTTTCAAGACCAATGAAAGTCAGTGGTTTTGATGGCATTGGGCACAAATATGCACATAAATGACAGTACACCACTCCCAAAAATCCCAAGTACATCTCAAGTAAAGGTGGAGAAGTTTGAAAGTGTTATACATTCCCTTAGAAACTATGATGAAATTAATTTTATATAGAATTTGATTCCCTTCCATGTCCCTGTCTAGCTCTCCTGGTGAACCAGAAGACAGGCTGAGACGGTACTGGGTTAGGGTTAGACAGCAAATCTTCTTGCGACAGCACATAGATGTGTCAGCCTGGACGAGCTGGACTGCCTGTGCCACCTCCATGCTACCAGTAGTGACAGGGACAATTACAAAACTATAGAAACAGTTAGAAAGGGAAAGGAAAAGGAGTGAGCAATTGTCTGTGGCCACCACCTGCAAAACCACTCCCTCTTTGGGGGTTCTCTTGCTGTTGCCTCTCCATTGCATCACTTATTAGCACACAAATAGGTGAGATTGATTCACAATTGATTATGCTTCCTAAGTAGATAGATTGACATCCCTGAAGTTGAATTCACTTGGTGTTACACTGTAATTATAACATGTTCTATTTGAATTGTTGGAGCAGTGATAATGATAGAAAGATTATTACTTTCCATCAACCATCTGTGATTAATCCTATACCCAGTAAGTTTTCACCATTAAAATAGAACAGTAAGCTAACCGGAACTCTAAAAGAGTCCATTATGCCCTCCACCAACGTTCGCAACATGTTACGTTTTAGCGAATTTGTGACGCATTGTAATGTAACACGTCATACGAAATCGGGTCACACAGATCTACGTATAACAGTTCACGTATTCCAATGAGACCAGGTTGACGGCGCTGGTCCTACCACAACTAACCCAAAAACGTACAGGTAATTTAAATATTTAGACACCACAGAGCACGCATGCCTTGCACCTGCTTTGTGTAATGCTCACACTTCGTGATAATTATGATGACGTTTTGCAACACAATACTAAATAATAGTAGGGAGCTTGTGAAGGCCATTAACCACAATTGTTTATGCCTTTATACACATTATCGGCTGCAGCGTCTACAGGAAGCAGAATTGCTTGGAGCTCTTAGACCAGACCGTGTAAAGATCGTGCAGTGCCCTTCTGGTTTTAAGAAGACAAAGGCCCGGTTTGCCAAACGTTATGGCTAAATTCATCGTCATGATCATAATGTTCTAATGATGCAATATGGCTTAAGGGAATATTGAGAACCCGGGTTCTGAGGAAACATTATTATTAAAGGTGAACGGCCGGAGTATACTCAATTATAGGACTACCTTTGGCGCAATGATTAAAACAAAAACGTACGCCTACAGGTCGTCACTAGTTAACAAAGGCACATAGTAAATCATTCACCGACTGAATTAATTCAAATCCACACTAACATTATGTTTATCATTAACTTAAGACCAAGAAGCAACAAATACCATTCATTTTCATGACGAAGCCAATGTTGACTTGTTTTTTTGTCAAAAGCAAACGTAGATGCACCTGTCACCTGACCCCATCGAATTAATTACGTCACAGCCACCCAGCCGGTCAGTATCGGTGTGAACGAAACTCGACATAGGCAATTTGTTTAGCGCGGTGGCAAAGTGACCACGAGAAATGGGTCCAGATATTGTGAGGTTAATAACTACAGGGCGTAAAATAATGCATGAAAACACCCATAAACAAAGAATGTTTTTTTTCTTTCTACTACATACTGCCTTCAGTAATCACGTAAACAAATTGATAGATACTGCGTATCCAACTTAAAATTCTGACAATATCCATACAATTACAGCGCGCAGTAACACGATGCCTAAAACGTAGGTAGCCTATTTTCATGACCAGGAAAAGCCGAGTAAAATGTACCACCACTGCCAACGCACCACAAAGCCACAGGTGTCCTCTCTGTTCATCCCAAATAGCGTATCCCATTTAAACGCACAGAGACCGTAACGCGTATATATCCAAAGCCACAAGTCAAACTTTAGTTCGTGTTATTTACTGACACCGACCCCGGACACACAACACAGTGGCTTAAACAATTACACTAAGTAGCTGGCTTAGTAAACGACACACTAGCGCGTTGATATTACAGCCTACTACCGTTGCCTACCTGCAACAGACGTCCAGACGGGATATCAGATGTGCGCCTCACGTTGTGTTAATTGTTTTGCTGTTATATCAACGCTCGGTTCACAATATACTGTACAGATAAACAAATTCCTTCTGCTGCTATCGCGCAACCTGTTGCAAATAGGCTACGTCAGATAATTATCGTTCCCTCACCCGTCTAGAAAACAAAACGATTGGCAGAGAAAACCCGGGAGGCGGCGCCTAGATAAAATGTACGGTCTTTTCGGTATTAGTCGGACAATTTCGCGAATCAATAGATTATTTAATAACCATTTGTGAATCTACACTTAAAGATCATTCTGGGTTTAGCTAGGCATCCCAACTCGGATTTTATTTGTACTAATTGGTATTATCATCATACGGTTTGACTAGTCTCAAAAAACACAATTAATAGGAAATAGCTATTTATTGGCCTGTCTATTTAAACGTAACCTATGAATACAGAGTTATTTTGTCATAGGCTAATGAGGAATATATATTTTTCAGAGCACCCTTTTCAAGCGAACTGATAACTGCTACGAGTAAGGAGTATGATTCGGTTTTCTACATCGCACATTTCTTCACCAAAGAAAAGTAGATTTTAAAATAGTTTTTATATATTGAAAATTGTGAGCTCTGACGAGAAGCGCAGATTACGGTTGATGTGCAAAGGACTAGATGTGTAACACGTTGCATGAGACGCATATACTATATATGCATATATATAATATGAAGACAGCAGTGGACAACATTCCTTACATGTAAATATAACACTAGATAATTGTTCCCATCGCCATAAAGATGTAGTTTTATGGGCCTAAACTGACAATTATGTTTTGAAAGTGTTTAGGTAATTTGTGGATTTATGATTCTCATGAAGTGGCTTCAGAAAGTATTCAGACTCCTTCACTTCTCCATGTATTGCAGTATTATACACTACATTTCTAAAAAGAAAAATTGCTATAAATCTACACAATACCCCATAATGACAAAAACAAATTACATTCCAATAGTCTTTTCTGTGTGCTTTGACTCATTGATGTGCTGAAGTATCAATCTTCACCAGTCTGAAGTCCTGTGTGCTCTGGCACAGGAATTCTCTGTAATTCTCTGTTTGTCCTTCCCTCATTCTAGGCCCTTTCCCAGCTGATGAGAAGCATCCCAATAGTGATGCTCCCACCACCATGCTTCAGATATTAAATAATGAGCAGAACCTTGTTTTTGCCAGTAAAATATTAGTCATCAGACATTTTCCTCATGCTCTTAGTCCTTTAAGACCCATTTGGCAAACTCCAGGCAATATGTAAAATGCCTTTTACTTAGTGGCTACAATAAAGGCCGGATTAATGGATTATGGCAGAGATGGTTTGGCAGGTTCTCCCATATCTTCAATGAGTGACCATTGGGTTCTTAGTTACCCTGCTGACCAAATCAGTTACTTAATTTGGCAGCCAACTCTAGGAAGAGTCCGATTGTCTCCAAACATCCATTTCATAATGATAGAGCCCCTTTGGTTTATGGGAACTTTCAATACTTTTAACCTGCCTAAGGTTGAGCCTCAACAAAAATACTACTTCAGAGGTCTATGGTAGTTTCTTGAACTTCATGGCTTGGTTTTTGCTCTGACATGTATTTTGAGGTGTGGTACCTTATAAACAGCAGTGTGCCTTTCTATATCTGTCCAATACTAATATTCTTTTACAGGTGAAATTCAGTCTTGATCTATAGACATGTTAAATATGTGTTTTATTTGCAATACATTGGCAAAAATTTGTAACAACGCATTTGCGCTTTGTCATCATGTGTTGTGTGTAGATTGGTGGAATTCTCCAAACATCCAAAATTCAGTCAATAACACAAAATGTTGAAAAAGTAACGGTGTCTGAATAATTTTCAAACCCCCTGTATTTTGTAATGCCGCTTCTCTCTAGGAACAAAAACTGAAACTCCAATTAAGTTTTGATCATAATACAAAACATGAGGAAAATGCATTTGTAAAATGTCAGTTTACCTACTGAATTGAATTTACTCAACTTGGTCCTGTCAGATACACAATGAGTTAACTATACTAGATTCAATGTATAAAGCTTTTAGCGGGGTGAGCTTATCCCATGTTTAATAGAACAAAAGCCACAAATAAAAGGATTCACTAGGATGATACAAAAACAATTCTCTTTACTTCAGAGTTCAGTACCTTTGCCCTTTCCCACACTGTGTGGGCTGCTGGTCCATCCCACTGATTCCCACCAGCGGGAGCCAGAGCAGAGCACACATTACACAGCACAGCTATCAGTACAAAAAAAGGGACGGCTGAGAGAAAAAGGCAACTTGGACAGAAACGTAATCCCCCCCCTTTGAGAGAAAGAGAAGATAAATTCCAAACACCTTCTGCCGTGACAGTAATATGAAAATTGATGTTTTTTCGCTCCGTTATTTGGTCTACGAGTCCTCCAACAGAAACAAAAATACAAAGAAAAACTAATTGGACAAAGTCACTGCATTGGTTCACATGCAACCCCAAAGACAAGTACACACATTTGATATGACCATGATGTCATTACTTGTAGCTATGCCAACACCATCCAACAGCACTGATATCGCATCTTCTGTGTCCTAGTGAAGAACAGATACATTTTTAAAAATGGTAGATTCAATGTATAAAACAAAAGTCAAGTTGAAATGACCAAGACATAATATAGTTACATTTTCTGTTGATTGGTTGATATTCCTGTAAGTGTTACTGGCACATGTTCAGGCTGTGTATCTACAAAATGTTATTACTCTCCCTGGAGGTGTGGAAGGGAGGACAGTTTTGTCTGTCGAGGTGGGGTGGCCTGGATCTCCTTTGGATTCATCTGCTCTCGGTTAAAATGAGGGTTGCCAATTTAAGGATGTTGGTCAATTCTTTATTTTCAATTCAGTAAGCAAACCCAATTTCAAATTGTCCTTATTGAAAAGCGTTAGAGAATTGGAATTTTCAAGAATGTAAATGAAATTGCCACAACCCCAGTGGTGGTCAGTTGGTTTGTCAGTGCGAGGATTCCGTGCTGGGCAGTCACAAAGTGTGAGGTAGTGTGTTGGTGTCAGTGCTTCACTTGTCGGCAGGCCAGATGACTGGTGGGGGGGAATTTAAATGGGCTACTGTCACGTAAGGAGAGAAAAAAGAAGAGATTGCTAGCTTTGTCCAAAAGATTCACTCAAAGTGCTTCATGTAAGTGAGTGTGTTTATCTATGTAAGAGAGAGTTTTTTCCATTGTAAAGGGCTTGTCAGATTAAGGTTGGCTAAGTAGTTAGATGTGGTAGACCAAAGCCATTCAGACAGAGATTGGAGCAGACTGTCTCCCCTCGCCTGTACCTCTAACCCAGCGCCATCTCCCACTCCTCAACCTTCATTGGCTGCCACCAGCTGGCCCAGGCCCTGGCGGACATACACAGCCTGAATCTCCTTGGTCTTGAGACAGAAGTCGCAGGCCCAGACGGCAGAGCTTTCCCGGGTCAGCAGCCCGTAGGCTGGTTCGGTCAGGCCCGTGCAATCACGATGAAACCAGCGCTGGCACGATGCTTCGCACAAGATGGCGTCCTGGTCGTCGTGCACTTCCGACACGCAGAAGCCACAGGGAAACGACATACCCGGACCGCCTAGCTTACCTGGACCAGAGCCCGGGCCGGCGGAGGGGTTGGCGGGGCCGGGGGGCAGAGGAGACTGGGTGTTGGGGGTGGATGTGGAGTTGGAGGGGGGGTTGGGGTTGCTGCCGGGGGTGTTGCCCCCGCTGTTGTTGGTCATGTTGTTCTGGGTAGAATTGGGAGGAGCATTGGCCATGGGCCCTCCGCCAGGGGCGTTGTTCTGCTGATTGTATGGGGCGGAGCCGGGAGCGGAGTTGGGCGGAGTTGACTGCTGCTGGGATGGGTTGTTGGAGGAGGGCGCGTTGGTGGAGTTGGAGCCCTGCAGCTGATTGGGCTGGGATCCGTTGAGGGGGCCGGTGGGGGAGGAATTGGGGTTAGTTGGGGGTTGTGCCGAGGGGGGCTGGCTTGGCGTGTTGGCGTTGGGCTGCTGGTCAGGGTGGCCAGAGAAGCCTCCCCCTGGCTGGGGGGGGCCGGAGCTGGGAGGCCCGGGGGGGGTGTTGTTTGGAGGGGGACCAGAGGGGTTTAAGTTTGCCTGCTGCTGCTGAGAAGGACCGGATTGGGGCCCTCCGCCGCCAAAGTTCTTCCCATCATCGTTTCCTGGACCTGGGGGACTGGGGCCCGGGTAAGGCCCATCTTGTGATGGAGGGAACTGTCCTTGAGGGGGTAGAGCTGGCATTCCTCCCATGTTTCCTCCGGGACCACCTCCCATGCCCCCCATCATGTTCATCCCACCAGGCATCCCCCCCATGGGGTTCATAGGGCCATGGGGGGGTCCCCTGGGGCCTCCGCCACCGGGCAGCGGGGGACTGTTGAAGGGGTGCCCACCTTGTCCGTGCTGTTGCTGCGGGGGCATCCCGAAACGAGGGTGCGGTGGCCCCCCTCCTCCGGGGCCGCCCATGCCACCAGGAGACAGCATGGGGTTGAAGCCTGGACCTGGGTGCATGGGCGGACTGAAATTGGGCGGCATGTTAAATTGTGATGGACCCCCTGGGCCCGGGAAACCTCCACTACCCCCGCCTCCAAAGCCAGGCATCCCCCCAAAGCCCAGCTGGTGGTGGGGTCCTGTATTGGGTGGACCCGGACCGAAGGGTGGTCTCCGCCCTGGTCCTCCGGGGCCGCCACCAGGTCCTCCAGGACCCCCCATAAAGCCCATGCCGGGGCCCATTCTGCCCCCTCCCCCATAAGGCCCTCCGCCCCCTGCCCCGGGGCTAGGAAGGAATGGACCCCCTCCTGGACCTCCAGCCCCACCGGGTCTGGTTGGCAGTGAAGGGGGGCCAAAGTCATCATCGAAAGGATTGGAGGCCACCAGGTGGTCCACCATGGGGGTGGGAGGGGGCGCAAACTCAGAGAGGTGGGAGAACGCGCCAGCTCCCTGAAACAGACAAGAGAGAATGATTATAGAGATAAGATAAGATTAGATAAGGGCCTATTTCCAATACATAGTTCTGCTAAGAAATAGATCACAAGTAATAGTAAACAGGTCCAAATCTAAATGGCGAGCAAGGTAACAAGACTATCACAAATTGCTTGCTTAGCTTGTAAGTTGTAAACATACTGTCCCAAAATGATCAAGTAAGTCTGCCTGTCAGCACGTTTTCTTGACAACACTTCCTTAGATACTAGGTACTCAGCAATAGTAGCTAGTTAGCTAACTTAGATAGAAAGTATGGAACAACGTGTACTACAATGTTTAGAAGCATCTCTAATCATTTAGTAGGATGTTTGGCTAGCTGGCTCAGTTACATTGTTAGCTAGTAAGCTCACTTCCAACTAATTATTACACAAAACATGTTTTTTTTTATAAAAATGATGTCAAATAAAAGAATGTTGACCTCTAGCGTGTTGGTGTAATGTATTCTCATTGTAAATGTGAAGTGTATCTACATATAAATTAAATGATATAAGTATGTCACCCCTTTAACATTTGTTTGAGGGAACAGTCCCTACGTGTGGCAAGAGCATATAGAAAACACAGGTGCCTCAAAAGCACTGGTATAGAACTGCTGAATAGTCAACAAGTGAAGGCACTGATGGATGTCTTTAACCATCTGTAACTAGGAAAAATGTTAACTCAGTGTGTAAACCAGACAACGAAACTATACTAGTAATGGGGGAAGACCAAGCTGGAACCATCAGAATGCTGGGACCAGTCAAACAAGGCCAACATGCGGACATTTTAATTGACGTGTGTCCAGATCAGAATATCCAAGGCAGATGTTACCTGAGCATTAGATTTCCTCTTCTTTTTCTCTGGGCTTTTCATCTGTGAACCTAAAAATAGTGGACCAAAGAACAGGAGTTATAACAGATATATTCAATCTTTCCGCATACAGAACAACAAATATAAACTATATGGCCAAAAGCATGGGGTTAATCTTATTATTATTGAATTCTGGTGTTTCAGCCACACCCATTGCGCAAAGGTGCATAAAATACAGTACATAGCAGTCTCCATAGACAAACATCTCCATAGACAAACATTGGCAGTACAATGGGCTCAGTGGCTTTAAACGTGGCACTTTCATAGGATGAGAACTTAGTGGCAATAGTTTGGGGAAGGCCCTTTCCAGTTCCAGCATGTGCACACAGTGCGAACCATAAAGACAAAGTTAGTGAGTAGGATCTCAAGTCGCCTGCAGAGTCCTGAAATCAACTGAACACCTTTGGAATGAAAGGGAACAGCGATTGCGAGACTGATCTTCTTGTCCAACATCAGTGCCAAACCTCATACATGCTCTTTTGCTACAAATTCAATAAAACAAAATTGTTTTGGCCACATGGTAAGCAAAAAATATATAAAGTAAGACATTAAAACAAAATATAAACATTGAAATATAGGCATATATTAATTTGGGGAGACTAAAAACACATAGTTTAGAGCCCTTTTAGTAACAGTAAGATCTTAGTTTTTCATATTGCATTCGTGGTTGTTGGTTTGTTTTTCTTAGGAATTATTTTGTTATCCATGTGATTTGGTCAGTTCTAATAGTAACGTTCAGTACATGAAAATAACGTCATAGATTTTAAACAAGGCAAGACCGCAGCTCTGTTCTCAACAGCTAATTTTCCCACGTACTCATGTCTGGTTTGAGCATAAGACGTCAAATAGCCAACAATCTCATTATTAGGCAGAAATAATTAGACCCAATAAAAACACATCTAATAATTATTAGGTGTGTTTTTTTGGGAAGAAAATCATTTGAATCTACAGTATCAACTTCCTAATTATAGGAAGTAAGGAGGAGTCTGTCTTTTCCATACAGCTGAAGAATAAATATAAATTGAACTGCAACATAATGAATCATGGCAACAAATTACAAGAGATAAAGTAACAACTTTAAATAAGTATGCACACATTACATTAAGTGACAATGCTTTCAAACTACTTTGTTATCAATTAATATAAATTAATTTAATTGTTGTAGTATGACTAGTGTATGTACATGTATGTATAACTGGCTGACTTGGGGAATGCATTTTATATATTTTTGCATAAACTAATGATGCAACATATGTTAATGTTAAAAGTGAATACAGTGACAATACAGATTTTTCTTGTCATATTAACCGGAGTGAAAGATTCAACAATAACAATTCAACAATTATCTTAAATCATGGCAGCATTACAATTTTTCGGACATTTGAGGAATGTAGGGGACCAGTGCTTCATATTCACCATGTGCAATTAAAGATGTGTCAGAAAGAGTAAAAATCACTACTCCTTATTTTGCAATGATAAATCTAGTATGCCAAAGCAGAAAGCATTACCTAAAATGTACAGCCATGGCCAAAAGTTTAGAGAATGACATAAGTATTGGTTTTCAAAAGTTTGCTGCTGTGGTGTTTTTAGATATTTTTGTCAGATGGTACTATGGTGTACTATGGTTTACATAAGTATATTTACAAGCATGTCATAAGTGTCAAAGGCTATTATTGACAATTACGTTAAGTAGATGCCAAGGGTCAATATTTGACTCAGTCAGTGTTGACCCTTCTTCTACAAGACCTCTGCAATTCAAATTTTTTGATTGTCCACCCGCCTCTTGAGGATTGACCACAAGTTCTCAATGGGATTAAGGTCTGGGGACTTTTCTGGCCATGGAACCAACATTTCAATGTTTTTTTCCCGCCAAGCCGCTTAGCTATCACTTTTGCCTAACGGCAAGATGCTCCATCATGCTGAAAAAGGCAATGTTTGTCACCAAACTCTTGGATGGTTGGGAGAAGTTGCTCTGGGAGGGTACCATTGGTACCATTCTTAATTCATGGCTGAGTTCTTAGGCAAAATTGTGAGTGAGCCCACTCCCGTGGCTGAGAAGCGACCCCACACATGAATGGTCTCAGGATGCTTTACTGTTGGCATGACACAGGACTGATGGTATTGTCACCTTTTCTTCTCCGGAGAAGCGTTTTTCCAGATGCCCCAAATAATCAGAAATCACATGTAACCATCAAACACTAAGAGTTTTTTTTTTACCATGGGTTAGTTCCAAGCAGTATGCAAATGAACCATGTTGACCCATGCATTAGATAGAACCCCATACTGTACATATCCAAGACACAGCTCAGATCGAGATATCAAACTCTGGAACAGGAAGTCAGTGATGTACAGAAACAAAGCCAAGATTTGTTGAGGTGAGTGTTTGACATCCACAATTACAACCTAGCATAGAAAATAAGTGGGAAAAAGGCCGGGTTGGGTACATAAAATAAAATTATGAACGCATCATTACAAAAATTTAGTTAATAACAGTATGCAAAAGATCAAAGGCAGGGCAGTCATAAATCCTGTGACAAGACAACAGTCAGGCACCCAGAGTCCTGTAAACAAATCAGAGGTCTGATTGGTTTTAATCGAGTATGGAAAAATAATCAGATGCCTACCTTTTCCTCGCTTTCCTTGACCTTGTCCAGCCAGTAGTCTCCCCGATTCGGCAGCCATTAATATGACTGTCGGTGCGGTGCCATGTCACCGTTCATATGGAAGAAAAATGTAAAATGACGAATAGTCTTGAGAATATGGACCGAAGGAATACTCGCAACGGTAGTCATAAACAGTCTTTGGATTTCGGGACGATTTCTAGATTATGTTACGTAATAACTCCCTTCTTTCAATTAATAACAACTCGTTATCTAGTTCCACGCTTTCACTGACTGTCACGGAGTTTGGTGGCCAACAAACTTGCTCAAAACTGCCACGGATAGTTTCAGCAACTAGCTCCCTCGAGATGAAGTGCCGGGCGGAATGAAACTGGCTGATTTTTGCAGAAAACAAGTTATAGAATTCTCCCCCTCCTTTTAGAAATGATCACTTACAGATGTGTAGCAAATAAGCTATAGTCTGTAGCATCTAACGTGTAACGTAAGATAGTCATATAGCAACGTTATCTAATTTTAGCTAACAGGCTATCACATTTGGGTACGATGGCTAGCTAGTAGTTTAGCTAGCTAACCGTGGCAGTCTATGATTGAGGTAGATAATATGTATATTAACAATTAACATCTACGTTCAATTTGGTTAATTGACTATTTCGCCTTTATGATGGCAAGCAACACACCATACTCGGTCTGTACTAACTAACGTTAGTAGTTAGCTAAAATGTTTATTAGCTAACTAGCTAACGTTAGCTACAAAAAGCTAGCTAGCCTGCTAGCATTCTTGGAAAGCAAACTATACCCTTTCTCCGTTGCTTGCTCTGGAGTCCGTTAATATGAACCTCCCCGTTGTGTCATTGCCGAAATACAAGTCGTCACACTATATGTGGGTTCTCTTATAATAAACTTAAAATAATAATTCATACAAACACGTAAATTTGGCCATATTAATCACGGCCTACTATCGCCGCCGGACAAAGAGGGACTGGCAGGAAAGACTCGCACCCGGGAAGATTGTAAATCAGAAGGAAAGTAGGGGGGGTTAAAATATATTTGTACATTTCAATCACTTTTTGAAAGCATTTAATGAAGAAGAAATATCAAATGTGTTTGATATTTTTATATGTGGCCGTGTTTCCTCTCATAAATATCATATTTTGTTTAATTGATATGTTGATTTGTTAATGAGCACCCCTTTAATGCACGTTATAGTACAGCCTTGAACGGACCACTTTCAAACAGATAGTAAAATACATCGAACGCTTACCCTAACCCTAACCATTGAAATATTTTCAAGGCGAACATTGACACGTTTATTTACATTTTAGCGGCTAATAAATATAACATTGGTATGAAACCTGTAAAAAACGTGTATGTTTATACGATTTTGGGATGTAAATATTTATATTACAAAAATACGTATTTTTTTGTTCTTATCTTCTTTCTTTATTATGGCGTTCATAACAACTTCACAGCAGGTTTAAAAGAGTTGAAGAACGAGTGTTATCTTGTGTTCTGCTTTTATAATACTGCTTGCTCAGCAAGGATATATTATTCTGGGCATATACAGTATGTGCTGGAGGAGAATGTGTTACCTGGCCAAAAAAACACAATTGAGTTTGCAGATGCTTGGCCTGCCACAAGGAGTTGCCAGAATGCTAGGGGACCAGGGCAGCCTTGTCCAACATTCAACAGTTCACTCCAATTTGACAATGCCCATGAGCATTAATGATGCTTGATTTAAACTCCCGGCCACAAGTGGCCAGTGGTAATGCGAGGCAGTTAGTAATACATCTACATTTTTACAATTTTGTCATTTATTAGATGATCTTATCATAATAAGGAATCAGCTTTATTACCAAGTATTTGTACACATACAAGGAGTTTGCTTTTGGTGCTATGGTGCATGACAGAAATCCAGAGCAAATTCAGAGCAACTTAAAGACTTACAGTACTCAACTACAGCACCACTCTAAATACTCTATTAGGCCATTTCTTATAATCAAATTATGACAAAGAAGGACAGTGGACCTTCTGACCCATATGGATGTAATCATGAATGATAAAGTCTGCTGTTCTATTGGGCAAGTTTGTGCAATACAGAAACATGGGAAACAGTGTTTTCACTGCCAACCCATAATGTGTTGTAGCAGATGTGTCAATTTTACCTGATGGAGGCCATAAAAGGCTCTGCAGTGTGTTTAAACAAACCCTCTCTTGCACTGACCAGTTGGTGTTCATTCAATCATCATACATCTTGGCATCTTTACTTTGTGTTTTGTTGTTCTCCATTGTAACATCTGTGTACTTGCTTTTGTGCTGACCTTACTGCAACAAAGTCAGTTCATGGTAACACAATTAATGAAGTACAATCCTATCCTATCCGATTCCAGTCTAAACCTAAAGCACTTTTTATGTCTTAATGCTTTTGCTAACATTTTGCAATTATGATTCACCCCTTTTTTGTACTTATTTAAAATTAGGAAACATCATAATCAACAATGTTTCCTAAATGTGTGTGGATTGACAGTGTAATGACAGTGTGAGCCCTATTTGTATGGCCCTTCGTAAGGTTTTCAGAACTTCCCAGTACATTTAGGCAGTATTTAAAATCATTATTGCACCTTTAGATGTATATACTATTACAATTCAGCTTTTAAACAATTTAGAACAGTATTGATTTCTTGATTACATCACTTTTGCATGCATTGTAATGAGGGGGGAGTCAGAACACTGGAACACACAATATCTAAAAAGAAAAGAAGTGTCTCCCTTATCGTTTAATATTTAATACAAGCTTGCAGGCACTAGTTCGTATCCACATATAGAAGGTATTCAAATAAAGAAGGATTGCAAGGACTAGTAAGCAAGTAAGAATCACACATCTTAAGAATCACTTACGCCAACCAATAAAACAAACAAAAGAAAACAACCCAACCCCTTCTAATTCTGTAAGATTCTGCCTTGGTTGCTTCTTCACTAGGAGAAACTGGCAACAGGGAAGCCTTCTGAACTCCAACACTGTTTCTATTTCTCAATTCCCATGCTTTTGTTTAGTTATCATGCGCTGACATAGCTTGCTACTACTTCATACATATATGCATAGTGTGTGTCCAGTCTGTCCTTTGAAAGGCCAATCTTTAAGGTCTCTCCTGACAATTTAACTTTGTCTAACTAAACTGCAAAACATTATGCATACACTTTCTCAGTTTCTCTTTACTAAAATAGTGCATGTATACAATGCAGTTTTCTAATATTATATATTTACTAATATTTATACCTTAATGCAACATTATTCTTCCATGTTAGGGTCAAGATATAAAATCAATCACCAAAATTGGGTAAAACTGTTCCCAAATACTCCCACCAAACGAAAAAGAGAGTTATATAAAGTTAATTTATTTTAATTTTGAAAATCGATCTTTATGGATTAGTAGTGGTTAACTTACAGTGTACAAATCCTCCTGAAACAGATTTTAGGTCGTAAAAAGAAATGTAGTGCAATATTATAATCATTGGAAAAGATATTACAGTGCAAAATTGATTATCAATCCATAGTGTACATAAATCATTATTTCTATAATATAATAATAATATTATTTATTATTTTGTCATCTGTCAGTGAGGAAGGTCAGACAAATCAAATAAGATAAGACAAAGGATTGTTGACCCTCATAAATTAGGCAATGGTCCTACAAAATAGATACATGCCTAACGTTATTTTAAAACACTAAAAGGACAACAATTAGGAAGCTTGGATCTGTGTTGAGCCTGTCTTGGAAGAGGGTCTAGGTGTATTTTCCGTTTCGCCAGATCCACACACAAATGTCTCCCTGACCACAGAATCAAGCTTATACAATGGCTGTTTCCTATTCTATAGATCACGTTGAAAACCTTTTTGGAGAGTTTAACGATTGACCAAGGAAATTAAAGGATCTGGAGGTATACCAAAGGAGCCAATTACCGTGGAGCGCACTGTTTATAGCGAATCGTCACTTGGAATAATCGCCGCCTACTTTAGGCTGATCTGTATTTCCCCACCCATCTTTCCTACCCCTCTCAACATTGACCACAGTCAGAGGACTACATTGTATGAATAGAAAGCTACGAAGATTGGACACTGGGAATGGGATCACTAATAAGAACCAAAAAAACCTATATATTCTTTCGAGTTTTCCAACTCCAAAGACTTCTCTTAACACAAAGAGAATAGCTATATATGAAGCTGAATGGAAGAGGGGGGAAGTTCCTGACTAACTGACAAATGGGATAACGTAGGAAGAGGTCTTGCAACATAGGGTAGCTACAGCAATACATTGTCCTTTTTGGTTTTCACATGTAGGCTTTTGGTTATTTCTTTAATTGACGTTTTATATAGTGTTATTAAAATAATAAAAGAACATTTAAATTGAGTTGAGCCTAATACATATTGGGTTATCAATTAATCTAATGTCTAAACTGATTTGGAATTCGTAATAAGCCTTGCCAGAATTATGTAATTAAAAAATCCTCTGTGGAAAAATATGATATAACGAAGGCTCTACTCGAAAAAATATCTTTATAGTATTTTGTCAGAAAAGCCTTTTTGTTATTTTCTTTTACCAAGTGCGATTTTTACGGGCTTTCTGTCAGTGCATGGCGCAATTAACAATTGGACCAAAGAGAGTATTGGCTTTATACAGTGACCATGGCAAAGTGGTTCAAAGAATTCCCCATAAATTTAAGGAATGGTACGGACAGGATTCGCTCCGCTTCAGAATCAGGCTCCCAAACCAAGGGTAAACCTGGACTGGTAACTGGCATTGGGAACAAAGCAACTAGCTCTAAAGTGAGTCCGCGCAAAAACTGTAGTATAGATAGCGGTAGCAGTGGTGGTGTTGGCGCTTTGCTGTCCGGAAAAAATCGGAAGAATTCGGCCATTGAATTGGGAAGGAATGCAAGTACAGATGGAAACATTTGGGATAGCCTCCTACCTGGAAAAAGTCGTAAACAGTCCAAAGCAGAGGTGCCTGTGTTTGATGAACACCGGCCACTTAAAAGTTCAGGTTTTGCAAACGCATACATTAGTCGTCTTATCAAGGTGGACAAACAGGACAACTTTAACAGCGGTAACCCATCCATCAACAGCCCAGTGATTCCCGAAACTGAGAAATTACAGCCAATTAGCAAAACAGAGACGGTAAGAAGATTTAAAGCATTTCAGAAATAGTGTTTCTATTCTAAAGATCACATGTATAAAGGAATATGATGCGTCCGATAAATGCCGTTAGTACATTTGATGATTATTTAAATAATCTTGTATTGAGCTTGCAACTTACTTTTTTACTGTCGTAAAAAATATCTACCTGACTTAATTTTAATTACTATCAAGTGTCAAGAATATTTTTTTTAAAGTAACCTTATTTTTTAGGTACTGTTATGTTATGTTATGACTTAACCATTCGTCATAAATTCAGGCGGTGTCACTGTGTCATTGATACCTCTGACACTGAATAGCAAAGGACAGTCAAATTGTGAAAGTTGATATTATTGTTTCAGTTATCCACCCTCCCTCTTGTCTTTGGCTCATTGCATCCACTCCTCTATTTCTGTCCATCTATATTTCTTTTCTTTCTTTCCACATCCCCCATCCCTATTGAATGCAAAGTTACTCCTTGCCCCCTCTTTCCCCTTGGACCCTCCTCTTTCATCTTTAACCCTCATCTTAGATTATTTCCTCTTTCAAGCCCTCTGGTAAAGACACTCAAGTGCTAACCCAGGTACATTGGCTTTGAAAAAAAGACAAGAGAAAATTATGTAGCGCTATGGGGTGAAAAAGAGACAGATAAAAGAGACAGAGTTGAGAGTTTTATGTTACCATGGGGTACATTCCTTTGTTAACCCTTCCTCTGGTTTGCCCTATGGTCTCGGGTTATCAGTTTACACTGAATCCGCCTGTCTTTGTTAGCCAGTGAAAAGTGAAATAACTTTCAGGGTCTCAAGAGAAAGTATACTGTTTTGTATAATTTTCATCAGAAGATTTGGCCACAGTGTTTTGCTTAAATAAGCAAACATTTGTGCCATTCTATCTACAATGCCTAGACCTACAAATACTGTAATCTGGCATGTGGGCAATTGGGGCAATGTCTGACCAAACCAGGGTCTGAAAATTGTGTAGTCTTAAATTACTTCACTTATATTCTCTTGCTTTCAGATTACTCTGCTAAACACAAACCAGTTGATTTAGATAACACTCTGCAATATGTTCCAGTTGAAGGAATGATGGACATGTAACTGGCGTGAACTAAGGAAATAGTTGTGTGAATAGATGACATAAATCTTGTAGTAGTTGGTCCTGTGGGTCTCCAGCTAATGGTCCCAGTGATCCCAGTGATCTCTGTTTGGATCGCTTGTTACATCAAACCGCATGCAACCCCAGTATGTGCGTTTTATTCAGTTTAAAATTCTATGCTTATGAAAATGTATGCACTTATAACTTCCTGGGGTACTTTTGGAAGAATGTTCACAGGGCCCCTGGGTCGAGGTTTGTACATGGACAAAAGAAAACTGTTATTTTAGGACCTCGACCTGGATTGCTCAATTGGGCTCTGGCTGCGGTGGAGAACAATGAAGTGAAATTGAGGTGTGGCATGGCTAGCTAGCTTTTTGTGTTAGTAACGTTTTAATCTATGCAGTAATTGGCTCTGTTGCTTAACAAGGGCAACAGCTTTTGTGGATTGATA
The DNA here is from genome assembly GCA_016801125.1 of Novumbra hubbsi. Classification (NCBI taxonomy): domain Eukaryota; kingdom Metazoa; phylum Chordata; class Actinopteri; order Esociformes; family Umbridae; genus Novumbra; species Novumbra hubbsi. The sequence continues at coordinate 19,308 of JACXGK010005685.1, forward strand.
AATAAAATGAAAATAGAAATAGAACTACATTGAAATAGCCTTTACACACACTTTATGCATTTAGGAACTGAGGAAACCAATTGTTGTAGTTTTAAAGTTAACTGTTTTCAGATTCTTGCTTGATAAAGGATTTCATCTGCTCTATGGACACACTATGGAGCCATACCTGCAGAATGTGGTTTGACATTTTCTAGCTGAAATAAGCAAGGCATTCTCTGAAAAAGATTATTATTCAGCCTTAATGGTGACTTTACAGCTGTGCAAGTCACCCATGCCATGTGAATTAATGCACCCCCATACCATCAAAGATGTTGGCTTTAGAACTGTGCACTGATAACAAGTCAGATGGTCTCTTTCCTTTTTAGCTCAGAGGACACAGTGTCCAAGATCCCCAAATATATTGTCCCCAGGAAAGTTTTCCACTTTGACTCAGTCCATCTTAAATGAGCCCAAAGAAGGTGATGGCATTTTTGTATCTTGTTTATAAATGGTTTATTTTTTGCATGAAAGAGATTTTACTTGCATTTCTGGATGCAAACTGTGGTTGTTTGCATAAACTCCAGAATGTCATAAAGAGTTACTAGATGAATTGCAATTAATTGCATAGTCCCTCTTTGCCATGAAAAAGCACTTAATCCCCCCAAATTTCAGCGGTGCAACAAAAGGACCAGCTGATATCATGTTAGTGATCCTCTCGTTAACACGGGCGAGAGTGTTAACAATTTTATCCCTGAGTCCTTACACAGCTCTCTGGTCTTGGCCATTGTGTAGAGGTTGGAGTCTTTTCGATTGAGTGTGTGGACAGGTGTCGTTTCTACAGGTAACTAGTTCAAACAGGTGCAGTTAATACAGGTAATGAGTGAAGAACAGGAGGGCTTCTTAAAGACAAATTAACAGGTCTGTGAGAGGCGGAACTCTTACTGGTTGTTAGGTGATCAAATACTTATGTCATGCAATAAAATGCAAATTAATTACTTAAAAATCATAAAATGTGATTTTCTGGATTTTTTGTTTTAGATTCTGTCTCTCACAGTTGAGGTGTACCTAAAAATTACAGACCTCTACATGCTTTGTAAGTAGGAAAACCTGCAAAATCGGCAGTGTATCAAATACTTGTTCTCCCCGCTGTACTTCTGAAAGACTCATCTGTTGGGATTCTTTTTTTATACCCAATCATGTTACTGACCTGTTGCAATTAACCAAATCACCAAATCTACCAGGTAAATTATTTGTATTACACAACTTTTCCAGTCTTCTGTTGCCCTTGTCCCAGCTTTTTAAAAATGTTTTGCTGGAATCATATTCAAAGCGTGCAATATAATTTTTCAGTTTCAACATTGATATTATTTTTCATTGAATATATGATTTGCACATCTTGGCATTCTGTTTTTATTTCCATTTTACACAGCATGTGAACATGATATAGATATTTCCCAATAATCTTTAGAAAATGATTAATATTTATTTTGTTATTATGCACACAGACACTCTTACATAATAGTGGATACTATAACATTTGTAAACAGCCAGATTAGGAAAATACAATTATTAGGAAATAATAATGATATCTAGAATCGGGCAATGAGATGAACTGCAAAGTCTTTGTCACTGATAAAAAGACAATGATCAGCAAAGTGTGAATGGAGGCTTATTTACATTGGCATTGAGCAAATGAATGTTGTTGTTAGGATAATGCATCTGAGACAAAGTTATTGCCGCAAAGATAGCACTATGCTCAAAGGATCTCATTATGCAGTGTTTTGTATCACAGATACAATGTCAGTTTTCACTAATATTAATTTAACAACACCACCAGCATTGTGGTACCACTGCAAACCTTTTGCCAGGGTCTATGACAGTATCTCTTTGCAAGTAATATTTTGTAAATATTTTCACTCAAATTAATGTGACTTACCTTTTGTTTTTTACCTCAGCCCTCTTTTAAACTATGTTATTATTATTATCTTAAGTATTCAAACTCTTTGGGCAGGTTTCGTGAACACAGTATACAGTGGGGCAAAAAAATATTTAGTTAGCCACAAGTTCTCCCACTGAAAAAGATGAGAGAGGCCTGTAATTTTCATCACAGGTACACTTCAACTATGACAGACAAAATGAGAAATAAAATCCAGAAAATCACATTGTAGGATTTTTAATGAATTTATTTGCAAATTATGGTGGAAAATAAGTATTTGTTCACCTACAAACAAGCAAGATTTCTGGCTTTCACAGACCTGTAACTTCTCCTTTAAGAGGCTCCTCTGTCCTCCACTCGTTACCTATATTAATGGCACCTGTTAGAACTTGTTATCAGTATAAAAGACACCTGTCCACAACCTCAAACAGTCACACTCCAAACTCCATTATGGCCAAGACCAAAGAGCTGTCAAAGGACACCAGAAACAAAATTGTAACGGTGGGAAATCAACGGTGGGAGCAATTATTAGGAAATGGAAGACATACAAGACCACTGATAATCTCCCTCGATCTGGGGCTCAACGCAAGATCTCGCCCCGTGGGGTCAGAATGATCACAAGAATGGTGAGCAAAAATCCCAGAACTACACAGGGGGACCTAGTGAATGACCTGCAGAGAGCTGGGACCCAAGTAACAAAGCCTACCATCAGTAACACACTACGCCGCCAGTGCCAGACGTGTCCCCCTGCTGACGCCAGTACATGTCCAGGCCCGTTTGAAGTTCGCTAGAGAGCATTTGGATGATCCAGAAGAAGATTGTGAGAATGTCATATGGTCAGATGAAACCAAAATAGAACTTTTTGGTAAAAACTCAACTCGTCTTGTTTGGAGGACAAAGAATGCTGAGTTGCATCCAAAGAACACCATACCTACTGTGAAGCATGGGGGTGGAAACATCATGCTTTGGGGCTGTTTTTCTGCAAAGGGACCAGGACGAGTCTGTCCGTGTAAAGGACAGAACGAATGGGGCCATGTATCGTGAGATTTTGAGTGAAAACCTCCTTCCATCAGCTAGGGCATTGAAGATGAAACGTGGCTGGGTCTTTCAGCATGACAATGATCCCAAACACACCGCCCGGGCAACGAAGGAGTGGCTTCGTAAGAAGCATTTCAGGGTCCTGGAGTGGCCTAGTCTCCAGATCTCAACCCCATAGAAAATCTTTGGAGGGAGTTGAAAGTCCGTGTTGCCCAGCAACAGCCCCAAAACATCACTGCTCTAGAGGAGATCTGCATGGAATGGGCCAAAATACCAGCAACAGTGTGTGACAACCTTGTGAAGACTTACAGAAAACGTTTGACCTCCGTAATTGCCAACAAAGGGTATACCACAAAGTATTGAGATTAACTTTTGTTATTGACCAAATACTTATTTTCCACCATAATTTGCAATTAAATGTGATTTTCTGGATTTTGTAGTCACCATGCTGGAGTACGTCTATTGCTTGTAGGCAACATGCAGGAGTATGTCTAATGTGTCTAGTCCTCATTCAGGAGTACGTCTAATGTGTGTAGTCATCATGCAGGAGTACGTTTAATGTGTGTAGTCATCATGCAGGAGTACGTCTAATACTTGTAGTCACCGTGCAGGAGTACGTCTAATGCTTGTAGTCACCATGCAGGAGTACGTCTAATGCTTGTAGTCACCATGCAGGAGTATGCCTAATGCTTGTAGTCACTGTGCAGGAGTACGTCTAATGCTTGTAGTCATCATGCAGGAGTACGTCTAATGCTTGTAGTCATCATGCAGGAGTACGTCTAATGCTTGTAGTCATCATGCAGGAGTACGTCTAATGTGTGTAGTCATCATGCAGGAGTACGTCTAATGCTTGTAGTCACCATGCAGGAGTACGTCTAATGCTTGTAGTCACCATGCAGGAGTACGTCTAATGCTTGTAGTCACCATGCAGGAGTACGTCTAATGCTTGTAGTCACCATGCAGGAGTACTTCTAATGCTTGTAGTCATCATGCAGGAGTACGTCTAATGCTTGTAGTCATCGTTCCTATTAATTTCATTGAACTCCTTTGCTACAGGTGATTATTTTTGAGAACTATGCCGATCCGTTTGACGCCCAGAAGACCAGAGAACAGAGAGATGTAGAGAGAGAAGGGGAAAATGACGGATATATGGAGCCTTACGATGCCCAGCAGATGATCACAGGTGAGACTCCGCGTTTAATATAGATGGATATTCATATCTGAAGAGGCAGCACTGATCTCAGATCAGCTTGCTTTGAATTAGGTGTCATGTTTTTCTTTTTTTACATGACAATTAATTGTAATATTAGATTTTTAGAAATTTTGAAATAAATGTGAAAATAATTGAGATACTTGAAAAATTATTTGAACTTCGATCAGCTGGTGTCAGTGGCCAGGAAAGAGTTATTTGCTGTCTGTTTTTCTGTATTAGCTTTTTTCTTAGGTCTGCTTGTTTGTGCAGGTGTGTGTTCATGGTCTCATAGGTTAAACTCCATGTTTGTGTTTTTCTCTTGTGGGAATGACTGGACTGACATTTTAAGTCTAGCCAGAAAAGAAACGTAGAAAGAACGTGAACTCAATCGCCTAACACTATACCCCATAAGGGTTGCTGCCGCAGCTATGTTATGTTAGGACAAAGGGCGCAGTTTCCTGTCTTTGCTTCCTATTTCCTGTCCCTGTTTCCTGGTACTATTCTCTGAAAAGGAAGTATGCTCTCAGTGAACCCCCCTATATGTCCTCCTTTATGGGGCTCTGACCATTTCTCAAAACTTCCCAGCTTCCAGGAAGACAACTGATCAGCCGACCAATCACATGGTCTCTTGACCTTTCATTCCGTCATTCCATTGTTTTGCCTAAAATGGTTACAGAATACCCTGTTGAGCTGAACATGAAAATGTCATGTTATTTATTAAGTGACAAGTTTAGAAATGCATTTCTTACTACATGGGTAAGTGGGGAAAACCCATTCATAATGCCCTGCGGGAAATGGCTGACCGTAGATAACTACATTTTAGTCATTTGTCATTATAAAGTACACCCTCATATTGAAACGATGCAGGGACATGTCACCGGTGCATTTTCCACTAGTGAAAAGTATTCGACGAAGAAACAATCTGGGGCACCAATCCAGGTGTTCGTTGATTTCTTTACAGTCAGTGTCAAAACAATTCCTGCTGAGCTTGCAATAACATTGATTATATAAAATAGTTGATATCACATTAGAGCTGAGTACTATTTTTGGAAAATAAATTATTACATTGAATAAACACATTAAGATTTTTCTTTGATTCATTTTAGAAATGACCATAATCAATTGTTATTTCATGGGATCTCCCGGGGTCCGATATTAATGACAGCCCATTGGCCCAGATCAAGTAAACAAAATGATGAGGAGGTGGATCTTATCAGTCACTGGCTGGATTGGAACAGTAACTCTGTAATCACATTTCAGTTCCAAATCTCTACTTTGCCCACCATTGAAAACTACAGATCCCCAGGGTGACATAAGAAAAAAATACTTTGTGGCATCAAAGTGGTACTTTGAGGGAACTCAATAATAATAATAATAAGGCCTAAAAATGTTTTGGGGGATTAGTGTTATTTACAAGTAATTTCTCCAGTAGGCTGTTTGAGCTATTCTGCTCAAAGTATTGAATCAAAACCATTTGGCTACAGCCGCCGGCATGTGATACAGCTGTTGTGGAAAATATTTTGGACTGCCCCCTGGGTAGCAACTCACTGAGGGTATACACACAGTACCAGTCTAAAGTTTGGACTGGTCACAACTTTTGACTGGTATTGTACCTCGCAGAATCAGTTCATTCACACTAGCAATTATGAATCCAAGGGAAATTAATGTCAACTGTCATGTAACGTTAATTTACGGCTTACCTATTGTAATAAACGTATGTTCTATGACTGGTGAGGTCTGGGCTTTTGATCCAGATTGAAAATAGATTTTGGTCTGAAGAGTTTGCATTACCACCCGCATAGCTGCGCAAAAAATGTCCACTTGTTTTGTAAGCTAATATTAACGCAGTTGGGGTGTCATTCCGAAATGCTTGCAAACCAGATCTTCGTTTCAATCCCTGATCGCTACAACAGTGATATGTCTGATCTGAAAATTATGAATTTAAGGAAAATATTCTGGTCTAGAATCAGTTGTCTTGAAATTATACCTGTTGTCTGAAATGATGAGGTTCAATTAAACACAAAAGGAAGACAAAATGCTAAAAGCAAAGGGAGGCCAATCTATTGCTGTGGGACCAAACGCTTTGTGCCGTTTAATGTTTGCGTTGATTCAACGGTGGATGCAATATTGTTGAAAATAAAAACATTAAATCTATTATATTGTGTGTTGCATATGCACATGTTAACCACCCATCCAGTTCAGATCAGTTGGGATCCGCCAAGGAGGTTGGCAGTTGACCAGCCATGGCATTGGGATTTCCCTCTCACAGACAACATAATAGGTTACCCCTATCTTATTCTATGGCCAAAAACCTCTTTCTCCCCATAGAGATCAGACGGAGGGGTTCGAAAGACCTGCTGAAGATGTGCGTTCTGCTGGAGGGTGGTGAGGGCGAGGCGGAGGGGCGACCCATGCCCCCTCAGATCTATGACGTGCCCTACGACGGGGGTTCGGAGGGCAAGGGAGGGAGGGCGAAGACTCTGGTCACCAGGCCAGAGCTGGACCCCCGTCTGGCTGCTGAGTACCAGAAACTCTGGGAGTGGAAAAAGGAACAGCTCGTCAAGGCTCTGTCAGGTACAATTACCTACATAGACGATACCTTCAACACAGACATCCACAACTCCAGGTCAGACCCTGTCTGTGCGACTAGACAGCCTCCTATCACAAATATTTGCTAATGCAATGATGTGTCAGTAAGGCATGTGACTTGAGGTCTACTGTGTAATTGGCTCACGTGCTTGCAACAGCAGGTTTGTATGTTTGACAGACTTGCATGCTGTTGCTCTAGATATGAGCCGATGCGACAATGTATTTAAACATACTACACAGACCAATTGTTATTAGTGTAAAGGTTTTGCTACACAGAAGTTGTGTTCCCCATTCATCTCGTCTTCTATCCTCCAGACGGTTTGGACAACCCGGACTGCCTCTCCACAACCAAAGATGACCCCCAATATCTCACCCTCACGCGACAGCCCCAGGAGCAGTCGCAACATGTACGACAGAAGAGCTGGAACCAGAAGGTCCTGAAGTCCTCTCCCATCATCTCGCCCTCCCTCTCCCCCCCACCCAGCCTTGGCCTGGAGGCTGAGGTGTGCCGGGTAGACCCCACCTTGCCCCTGGAGAAGCAGAGGTGAGAAAAAGACAACAAGGACAAGACAACAAAGACATGATTTATTACATTTCAGTCTAGCTCTAATCCAGAGCTACTAGTACTAAATGATGTAAGTTAACTCTAGTATGGCCCAGGATGGGCCAATGTTTTAAGGCCCTGCCTCCAGTGTAAGTTACATTTTACATTAAAGTAATTTAGCAGGCTTTAATTCTGAGCTGACCTACAGTTAGAAACAAGGACTCCATAACTGACCTTTAATATATTAATTGTATGAACCCACCAAAATAAACCGCTCAAATGTGTTTCAGCTTACTGCTACTTCAGCACACTCTCTGATAAATAATTCCCAGTTGCCAAAATGCCTTTGGACAAAAAAACGATTATTATAGTTTATAAAGCTTTTAGCTTCATGTTCTTAAGAGACGTTCCTACAGCTCCTCTTGCGTTTCTCTGTTTTTCTAGCTGGTACCACGGCTGTGTAACACGTCTGGAGGCAGAGTGTCAGCTCCAGTCCTGCAAGGAGGCCAGTTTCCTTGTGAGGAACAGCGAATCAGGAACCAGCAAATACTCTATTGCTTTAAAGTCAGTATTCTGGTCACTTGTAAACCTGTTGATTCTGAGCTGGTGCATATTCATGTCTCAATAAAACCATCTGCCTTATAACTGTTAGTCCCAGGCTTCTTACTATTATTTTGGAATAGCAAACCAGTGTTTAAATTTCCGATTCCTTTTTAAATATTTGTAATATCCATTTCCACATTGTACCAATGCATTCACAATTCAACATTGATTGTTGTTCTTTTCTTCTTCCTTTCGGTTTAATAGGCAGGGCAAAACAGAAATGTGATTGATTTCCATTGAATATATATATATTTTTGTCTTGTACTATTTCTCTACCTCACCTCTCTCAGAACGAGCCACGGCTGCGTTCACATCATCGTAGCCCAGACAAAGGAGAGTGGCTTCACGCTGGACCAGAGCAGCTGTGTGTTTCCCAGCATTCCAGCGGTGGTGCACCACTATGGTGCACAGCGGCTGCCTTTCAACGGGGCCGAGCACATGACGTTGTTGTACCCCGTGCCTCGCCCTCACTGACTCTACGCCCTCACTGACTCTACGCCCTCGCTGACTCTAAGCCCTCGCTGACTCTAAGCCCTCGCTGACTCTACGCCCTTTCTGACTCTACACCCTCACTGATTCTATACTGACTCTACACCCTGGATAAGCCCGGACTGACTATTCCATTAATGACTCCCCACCTCACTACTTGCTTCTACCTCCCCACTCATTTATTCAACACCCTCAATGAATTCAGATGTACTTCAACAACCCCAAACCTTTATATCTGCCTACATTTATCTTAATTGATCACCTTCAACCTCAACTCTTTCATTTCATTGTATTAAGAGATCTTTGTCATATCTATGCCATTATATATGTTCCAGCATGGGGAGAGCCACTGAGGCCATCCACATGTTTAGGTAGTTGATTTCAGATGTTATTGGCTAATCCCTTCTTTATATTCAATATTATTTAACCAGGCAAGTCATAAGGAGCAAATTGTCATTTACAGTGGCTGCCTGGCAGTTTGCAAAAGTCTTCTGAGGGAAATGGGGAAAAGAGGAGTCAGATAAAAAAAAGGGTTAAATACACAACAGTAACAACACAGCAATGACTTCAGAAATGAAAAGGGGGCAACTCCTACTTTTTGAAGACAAAACGATTAGTTGCCTGATGACCCGGTTGCAGTCATCAAGAGGGATTAGCCAGTTATCATCTTGGCGATCTGGAGGAATCGGCCAATGAGCCAGCCTGTTTACTAAATCAAAATGGAAATGTCGGAGCTGGAACATTCCTCCCAGTTATGCCCTCTTAGGATGTCCATGCTCTTTGTCCTCCTCTGGTGGATGTGCTGGCTCACTGCACCAACCGGACACAACTATCTGGAAAATCAAATCCTTTTACTAGACAAAGACCACACAACCCTTTACAAAGACTTCTTCAAGTCTACTCATACAGCAAACCTTTAGGTTCTTTTTTGTTACGTGTTTTTTTTCCCCCTTTGTCCTATCTACTGTACTGTGAAGGATACCAGATGTGGGGTGACTGTGACACCACCTGTACTGTGTAGAATACCAGATGTGGGGTGACTGTGACACCACCTGTACTGTGTAGAATACCAAATGTGGGGTGACAGTGACACCACCTGTACTGTGTAGAATACCAGATGTGGGGTGACAGTGACACCACCTGTACTGTGAAGGATACCAGATGTGGGGTCACAGTGACACCACCTGTACTGTGAGACATTGCGTAGTTCACTATGCATTGACACCACCTGTACTGTGTAGAATACCAGATGTGGGGTGACAGTGACACCACCTGTACTGTGAAGGATACCAGATGTGGGGTCACAGTGACACCACCTGTACTGTGAGACATTGCGTAGTTCACTATGCATTGTGCCAAAAGTTAGGCCTGCATCTCCTTATAGAATTCAATATCGTTGATAATAAGCCACATTAACCACAGACTCCCAATCCCTGTAATTGCTGTGTGTGCTGGTTTTACTTTTAAATTACATCGAGATTATTAATTGAATTGTTGATTAAGAACAGATATAGACGATTTGATTATGTTGTCTGATAAAGTGAAACACAGTCTAAAAACCTGTAAATCAGTTATGGTATAATTCAACATCAACGTTAATATATTTTTTGAAAGCTAATTGAGTTCTTCCTCAAATAAACTAATTTGATTAATGTACTACACAGTGCTGAGTGTCAAAGGATTTTCATTTTCCATTTTAAATAAGTCAGTTGTTTAAGGATTTTCTTTCTGTCATCTCAACTGTCACATTGCACCCTCTGGTGGACCTACCAAATATGTGCCAATTATTTTAATTTGATTTGTCATTTCCCTAGGTAATAACTTGTGCATACTTACTGTGAAGACATGTCTATAAGATTGTTACGCTTATTTGTATTTAGATGTGTGTATGTAGGGACCAGCTACTGAAGCAAGTCTTGGTGTTACAAATTTGTATAAAAGTTCCTTCGTGCTGTTTACACATATACACAAAAGTTTAAGACTTGCAATGATTAAATGGCGGTACCCACAACACCAGCCATGTCGTTTCACCCAGGGAAAACTATGCCTTTTCTGTTCCCACAAGGAGAAGTCCTCGAGACAATTTAAAGGTCTGTCAAATGAAAGACATACTTAAGGTTTCCTAAGTTTATTTATGATAAAAACCTGCAGCATTCATGTGAGGCCTGACTTAAGCTGCACCTAAAAGCAACACACCAGAGTGGTAGCAGGACAAGATAAACTATGAATGCTGTAATCTTGGGATCTTGGGAGCCCACTTGGGATCACACTGGTGGAAATATAACACACTCACTGGTAAACCACAGTCTCGTTAGAAGTAGGATATTAGTAATAATCACATCTCTTGAAAAACAACACACAGTTGAACACGGGTGGATACCTATTACTCGCCTCTGCTATCCAATCGATGCGCCCCCTTTCTCAGGTGCCGTCAGTCAGTGGAAAGACCTGAGAAGTTGTGACAAATAGACAAACAAACATTTAACATTTAAGTCCACCTATCAAGGGACTTACAAACATTTTGCCTAAATTACCACAGAACTGCCTGGGGGGACAAAAATAAACTAAAGTGACATGAAATTGGTTCAAGGGCTTTTCCACAGGCTGCACACACTGTTTGGCAGCATACAGTAACTACTGCGGTATGTGTGGTTGAAAAATGATCAGTAAATATCGGGTGCTGTGCAAATTCAGAGCGCATTTATCAGTTGTCTGGTGCAAATGCCAAGACAGTCAAAACCAGGACACAGACCACTGAGTGGTATCAGACACTTAAGGAAAAAAGAGCAAGCTACACAATCCCTCTTGCTGTCCTTGAAAGTCTATTTCTCGCCTTCCATCAACGTGTTATATGAGTCTAATAATGTCTACCCGAAGGATTGCCTTCTCTTGGGGTGACGACATTGCATACGAGTTGTGTCAGGTTAACGTGTACATGGTCTTTAAGCTGACCTATTAGGATGGGTTACTTATCAACCTGATCACGGTGGGCCTTCTCACGTTCATATGGTAAACACCCAATATACAGCGGAATGGGGTCATTGTCAAGAGGGCAACTTGAGCTACAGTTCAAGGAACATACAGAATACCTGTCCAAAGGCCATGTTTCATACCCTAGTTTCCCTCGTACTGTCGCAGCCCCTTCACCTACCCAGGCTTGTGCAAAGGATGTGACCGTCCGACTGGTTCTCTGACTGATGCGGCAGTCTGACATCTTGGTTTCGCTTGACCTTTCCCTTCAGCCACCGTCTTGTCATTACAGTTCTTATCTGCCTGTGCTGTCTGCTTTCAATGCAACAGGACCAGGCTCAATTGTCAACTTCTCACCTTACACGTAATATGGCCTGAGTGAAAAGTTCTGGCCAAGGTCACGCGCACACACATTTTGTATGAGGTGCTGGTTCAGTTGTTTTGCTTTGAAATACGTAATTGATCTCTGTGTCCGAGATATGTATTACAGTTTTTCACAATTGCTAAAACAAATTTATTGAAACCTTCACCCATTTTCTCAAAACTCTAAACACAAAACCAACATCTTCAAAATACATTCACAAAACCCCAGACTCCTCTGTCAAAATAAAACACTCGCCTCAAAAACATTTTCGAAATCACATATAGCTTTCAGATCGTAAACACAGCCATTAAAATAATAAACACTTCAGAGCATTCATTAGACACTACATGAAAAAATGGAGAACACAGCATTCCAGGCATGGTGACACAGATGTTTGTAATTGTAAATGACATTTTCCAATAAAAAAGCTTGTTCAGTGAAAATATTGAATACTGTAAATACAGCAAGTAATTCTGTATTGAATGTATGTATACCAGCAGTGGCATAAAAATACAGTGTGCCACCTGTGTACTCTGAACTGAGTTATTGTCATGCCCTGGCTGCGAGCCCCTGGCCATTTCAGGGCAAGACTATTTGTGAGGCCTCTAGCCCTCTTCATGCCATTGTGGGCTCCCCAGTCAGAGCAGCTGCATTCAGTCGACTCTGATTGGGGAGCCTACTTAGGTTCAGTTTCCAGCCACACCAGGGGTGGTTTATTGTTTGTGCTTGTCTCAACAGTTCACGGTTTGTCTATTTTATTTCCAATTCATGTGAATACTCTACATGTTTCTTTGTACATCGTTTCATGTTTGTTAGCCTCTTTCATTTACCGTTTACAGTTACGTGTAGTTTGTATTTTACGTGTTTTGGATTAAATCACCTTTTCTTTACACAAAATGTCTGCATA
>JACXGK010005686.1:0-17332 GCA_016801125.1 Novumbra hubbsi
CGTCGCAGGACGGGACCTCCCCTGTTCGCGTAGCCTTCCGGCGTTCGACGTCGCCGGCCTTTTAGTCGCCATCGTGTGTGTTGTGTCCTGTTTTCCCCATGTCCTGTGAACGCATCCCTCCCTGATTCCTGACAGGTGCTGCTTGTTACCACAGTACTTAAGCCCTTGTGTTTCTCGTCTCCGTGTCCGTGATTGTTTCTTGTGATCTGTGTGCAGCTACACGCTGTGTTTGATTGACCGTACCTACAGTACGTTGGAATATTTATTTGAAGCGTTATATACGCCAGTTGGTCAGTAGTGAACGGAATAAACCAACTACTTGAACCTACCTCCCTGCGCCTTGGTCTGCTTACTTCCACAACCATCACAGTTCAGCAAAAAAATGTAAATCGCTTCCTTATTGGAGGATGGTCAATAGATATATGCACAATGTAGCACTCTGCTAATGGCAGTTCAGATCAGTAAGTTGTGAGTTTTTGTGTGCTTGTGTGTGTGTGTGTGTGTGTGTGTGTGTGTGTGTAGATGAGGCTGACTCTCCTGGTTGTCCTAGCAACGCTGCAGGTTTGCAGCCCAGTCTTCATCTCAGATCCTCAGTTGAAGCACATCCCTCAGGAGGGACAAGATGCATCCAGCAGTTAGTCTGAGTATTTTACATCGTATCACGCACACAACTTTATCAAACGCCTTGCAATTGGGCTTGTGATCAACAAATTCACTACCAATAAATTCATTTAAAACCAATATGTTCGGACAAATAGACGAAAACACTCAAACTTAACCAGCCATCTTAGCTTTCTTCTCCTTGTCACAGATCCCAGGCTTAATCCTGTTCTTGAAGATGTGGTCCCCGATCTGGACATCCACAGTCCACCCCGACTGAAAGAGATTTCAGATCTAGAGCTCCAGGTTTCTGACTCCCAGTTTATGTACGGAGAAAACGCCAACCTCAAATGGGTAAAATGGGAAGGGTTCCTTCCTAATGGCGCGGTGGGCATCTACAATGGCTACACTGAACGACATGACTACATCTGCAAAGTCAACTGCGAAGCTGGCTTCTACACCACAAGCAAAGGCAATGTTTGCCAGTACCCCTATGCTGACAAGGAGTATTCATCCTCCAAGTTTGAAGTCCTTGTCAACGTGGACAACTTTGAGTTTCTGGAGTGGATCGACGCGGAATACGGTGCAGTCCCCCAACATTCTGTCAAAACCTGCCCTGGCATTGAGATATACGTCGGCAAAAACAAATACGGTCTGGGAAAAGTCGTGACCCAGCACGAGGCCTTTTTCCTGCCATGGGAGGGGGACGAGTACTGGTACAAGCACTACCAGGTCCTGGCCATCAACCGGGACTCCTACACCCAGCACATCTCCCACGTAGAGTACGCCATCGACCGGATCGAGCTGTTCAACCACCCCCCGGAGGCCTTGCAGCTCGCCAGGGTCACCAACCTGGAGTGCAGCAGCGTGAAGAAGACCGTCTTGCTGGAGAAGACCAGCACCGTGGAGAAGACCTGGAACACCGGCCGGGTGAGTCGCAACAGCACCACCACCATGACGGCCAAGGTGCCCATCCTCAACCCAGACTCGGTGGACTTCACCAAGGAGCAGACGGTGAGTTTCTCCGAGGGAACCACCCTGGTGGAGTCCATCAGCCACTCCATCTCCGTGGAGCTGCTGGTCCCTCCCAACCACTACTGCGGCGTGAGGATGGACGGCAGGAAGATTACAGCCGACATCCCCTTCACGGGCCGGCTGAGCCGGACGTACCACAACGGGGACACCCACTGGACCACCATCACAGGGACGTACGATGGCGTGAAGGTGGGGGAGGTGAATGCCGTGGTAGAGCGGTGCCTGCCCGTCCCGGATGCCATTCCCTGCAGTACCAACGAGTCTGAATAATGAGACAGAAATGCAGATGTACCCCTTATGGATGCCAATGTGCCCGCAGAGTCTGGTTCAGACACAAGGCAGAACAAGTAAAACCCACTGTGACAATACCTTCAGACAGTGATACATTTATATAACTCCGAGCACGGATAAAACAGCTAGTCAGTTGGCATTTTCGAGAAAATGTACTCTCCATGCGTATTTAGACAATAAATATGGTCTTTGTGCAAACCTTTGTGAGGCTCTTTATTTTACCCAAATCACTCCACAGGCAATCAGAATTACCTTTATTTTATAACTAAATTTACTCATATCAAGAATTGTACTTGGTGTAAATGTGCTGAACAATATATACGTCAGGTACGCTAGATCGGCGGCATCGGCAGCATAAGTAAGTATATCTTATTCATTCAATAATAGTATTTTTAGGCTACATGGAACTGAGTCGTTTCATTTTCATTGATCATTTGTAAAAATTATCTGTAATTAAAAAAATGTTTCAGGACATAATTAGGTTCGCAGCGCTTAGAGTACAATATCTATTTTCCAAACGTGTAATACGCTTTTTATAAGAAAGTGCATATTTGCTGAGTGCACTAAAAATATCTCCAAGCTAGATGGCGGTAACGTTGAAAAGACAGGGTCATAAGAGCTCTCAGGTTTCTCGCAGCTGGTTTCTTTGGTTAGTGTTGGCAGGTTTGAGCATGTGCTGTTTGAGGGACTGAAATATGAAAGAGAGAGAAGTTGAAAGAGGGGCTGAGAAGTTAAGGGGTTCGAATAATGACACTTAAGGGGTGACTGGAAAATATAAGAAAAGTATTTAATTTACATGTGTTTGTTTTTTAAACGACACGGGACAAGCAAATAGAAAATAGTTTTCCATCGCTTGTTCATACTCCAGTACAGTAGGTGGCGGTAATGCATCTTTAAAGTTGGACGTCAACACCCGTAAAACAAAAGAAAACGGTGAATGGCATGTTTATTTTGAAAACATAGCTAACTTTTAATTGTTGTATCTGCTTTTGTTTTCGCAATTGTGTAGACACAGCTGCAATGTTATAAGCTATATATAGTCCAAATAATTTTTCGATCTGGGCTTTTCAAGGACACGGAGAGCAGGCGATTTACACGCCAGTGTCAGAGAACATGAATATAACAGTGTTTGTTTTAGTAGTGGCTTTGTTTGATTGATGGCAAAAGTCAATTTCTTTTTTAACCTTTGGCATTGTGTTTTTGAATTTGTCAAGACGCTTAAAGTTGTCGCAATGAAAAGACTCTTATCAAAACTAATCAACCGCGCGATGATAACTGAACCCTTTGGAACAATAATGGGTAGTGAAGCAGGGGTCCACACAAATTCCCGTCGTAGACTGGTAAGAAAAAAAACAAAAGCTCTCCCCACGATTTTGATAAGTGTTTTGCATTCAACAAATCTCACCAACACACCAAGGATAGCGGTGTGACTTCGATATTCAGCGTCCAAAATACTTAAAATACACTTAAAAAAATATATACTTAAAATACAAAAATATCACACTTAACTGCAGTCCAATAAATGTAGTCTTCTAACCAAAACCATAAATTCCTGTTTAGTGGGTGGCACTATTTTGTAAATAAATATTACGGAGTCACACGAACTAAATTTGCAATGTAATATTGATTTTTTTTTTTTACACCTGGGCAGGTTGTAGGATTGGGCAACCCAGGAATGAACGGTTCTCGCCACAATGTGGGCATGGCAGTGCTTGAAGCGCTTTCTGCCCGGCTTGGGGTTGCCGATAGCTGGCATGGTGACAGGCAAGTGTCTGGTGAGGTCATTGTGTCGGACATCCAAGACACCCAAATCGTGCTTCTCCGACCACGACTACTGATGAACATAAACGGGGTATCAGTGGCCAAAGCAGGTGTAGATCTCTTTCATTTTTTTTCTTGTTGTCTCTTCATGTTTTTTGAGTCATATGAGCATACATCTTTTATGGTTTTGTTTTTGATCACCTTGAATCAAGCGGGTAAATATAGCATCAACCCTGAGGACGTCCTCCTGGTTCATGACGACTTGGACAAGCCCCTTGGGAAGCTTGGGATGAAACAAGGAGGAAGTGCCAGGTGAGTTAATTTCCCGCCTGTTGCCAGCACGACCGCTGACGCTCTGTGGTCTTTCCGATATGCTCATCCTCTGTGGTTGATTGACAGGGGTCATAATGGTGTGCGGTCCTGTGTTGAGTGTTTGCAGACAGATGTAAGTTGCGTTCCTGGTGTGTATATACTTCTTATATATATATATATATACATACTATTACTATTCACTTTCCCCTCTGGCTTTGAGAAGATCTACCGAGATTACAGTTTTAGGTTGGAAATCCTCAGAACTCTTCGCCACAGGGAACTGGGGCGTCTAAGGGTTCTGCTTGTGTCCTCTAGGTGATGCCTCGACTACGAGTTGGCATTGGCAGACCCACAAGTAAAACCTCAGTTGACCGCCACGTTTTGGGTCACTTCTCCAAGGAGGAGCAGAAGGTTCTGAGCGCGGTCCTGGAACGGTGCGTGGACATGGTCCTTTCTCAGCTCACCGACCAGGTGGACGTCAAGTCGCCACCAGGAGGCAGACCGGCGTCACCAACCAGAGAGCAGCGCTCGCGCTCTCCACCAAAGGACTCTGCCGGCCAGACGTGAGCCTGTCCAGACGCAGACGGAGCCAGTGGGACTGGGGTTTCCTGGGATGGTGGAGGAGCTGCTGCTGCTGTACAAAGCGGCCTGTTGAAGAAATGTGCATATTATTGGGATATGATTTGCCTTCTTCTGGAATGATTGCCAAGTAAGCACACAGTTTCAGGACAACAAATTCTGATGTGTTATATATAGTGGTAGCCTAGACAATAAAAGCTGGCCGGTGTGCATTGCGAATGGTGGTCTCGTGCGTCGTCCAATGAGTGACTTTGTACTGCTAGTACACTGATCCAACAATAACCATGTTGTACAAATGCCACCTTTTCTCCCAAACCTTTTCTCCCAAATTTTGTAGTCACTTTGAAGTCTTGCCACATCGTTGCGTCGTTTATGATAATTGGTGTAGTTTCTGGTTCAATATGTTGTTCTCGGCCTGTAACCACACTTTAAAATTCACTGGAGGCCCCGATGAGGAGTTTTAAACAGTCAAGAAGTGTAGCCCCTCGCACTACAGTGGAAATCAGAGCCTAGAAACTGAGAAAAGAGCACATAAGAATCACAGGAAGAGGCAGGGTGAGAGAGAAAAGAAAACCAATACAATGGGCAGAATAAATTGCGATGCAGGGCGAAAGGGAGAGGGGGGGACAATGAGGGCCAAACATTGTGTGATAGGGCTGTTTGAAGCCTTCTGTTTGGCCCTGGCTCAGAGTCACAACAAAGCATCAGGGACACACTTGTGGATGTGGGGAATGGGACTCAAAAAGAATCTCTCCACTCATGACAGACCCCCACCCCTCTGCCTTTTTCAACCCCCCCCCAAACCAGGGAATGTTCCCAGCCCCTCTGAGTGGTCAGCCGGGGAGGGGACACCGGTGGCCTCAATCACTTTCCTCTGACAGGTCACAGGTCACGTAAATGGCTGGCCGCTGTGCTAATTAATTCAAGAATGGTTTCCCCTCCTCACTTGCTATAGGCCGAGCATCACTAGCCCAAAGCTCAGTGGGGGGTCTTCCCCTAAGCTCACAGATGTGCCGTGACCAGGGACACGTACAAAGACATGGGGGGAGGATGCCAACACCTCGGAGGGATTTCCTGAGGTCCAGGTGGAATCCTTGACGGTTTGAAATGTGATTGGATTAGCTATGATCCCCGGCTGTGACCTGGGATCCATAAAAGCTTACTATTGGCGTGACGGGTACAGAAATCTAGATGAAATCGACGGGTTTCATGTAGAAATGACATTCCACAATGTAGCCTTTTGCAATTGTTAATGGGGATACAGTCTTCCCAACCCTGTTTGGTGTATGACTGAAACCGAACGTCATGGTTTAGTGCAGGGCCTTGCGTTGAGGCTCAGTTCAGCGACGCCAAAAGTCACAGCCAACCTCACCGCTTATTGTGGCCCACCTGCCCTGGTCACCTCGCAACCGCGCAGTATTGCTATGTTGTTTTAAGGTGTGAGAAATACGAACATGACTAGAATAGTGAAAGTTAGGAGACCTCAGAGAGGCTTTAAAGCTTCCTATCGTGGATAAAACCTTGATATGGTATCTATTCTATGCAGGTCAGATGACCTCACAGCGCAGAGGTGGTTCCATGTGGGTTCAACACTTTAGATCATTATTTAAATGTCCCATGAACAGAGAGGAGCAGAGAAGTTTCCTCCAGGGTTTGAACTTTATTCTCTGTATTATCAATAATGCACTTACTGCCCGAGACTCTCATTTACGTTCATGCTCTTTGTATTCTGTGATGACTCCTTCCATATAACTCCTCAATTCTAGTAAAACAAAATGCATGGTCTTCAAGAACCTGTACCGACCCACGTTACAAAGAGTATCAATGTAGATGGGGTAAGTTGGAGTATGACTTTATTTCCAGACCCACATTAGCCACCTTCAGTCTAAAATCAAAACTAGAATTGGTTTCCTGTTTCATACCAAGGTCTCCTTCACCCATGCTGCAAAGCATACTTTTGTAAAACAACCCTCCTACTAGTTCTAAACTTTGGTGATGTAATTTACAGGGTTGCATCCAACAATGATAATATTACCGTTGTCTTTGTCTCCGGTTCCCCATAATACTCACCACTGTGACCATTATGTTCTGGTAAACTGGCATTTGCAGCAAACAACGTTTAAACGACAACGCCTGACGCACTGGTATTGGAACGGTCTTTGACATGTTTAATTTACACCGGCCACTCCTAAAGTGTAAAACTCCAGTTCTCTGCTGCCAATCACTGGAACACATGACAAAAGACTTTAAAGCTTGGAGCTACAGAAAACGTTTGATTGCAGTAATGGCCTCTAAAAGTTGTACAACAAAATATTGGTTTAAGGGTCCCATCCTTTTGTCCATGCAATTTTCATTTGTTTTGTTATTTGCAGTATTATGTTGAATAAAAAATCAAAAGCAAAGTCTGATTTCAATGAAATATAGTATAAACAGTGGTGAATGCTAATTACTTTTATCAGTTTTAAGTCATTTTAAAGAAAATTGAGCATACTTAATTTTTTGTGGAGGAGTACCATCAAATTTGACTGTGTCTGTATATATATATATACTACCGTTCAAAGGTTTTGTTGTCCATTTTAAATAACATTATATTGATCATAAATGCAGTGTTGACCTTTTAATGTTAGATTTATTATTTAAATTCTACATAGGTGTACAGAGGCCCAATATCAGAAACCATCCTTAGACTAGTTGAGTATCTAGACTAGAGTATCAGTAATTGTGGTTTTGATTACAGGTTAAAAATGGCCAGAAACCAAGAACTTTCTTCTGAAACTCATCAGCCTATTCTAGTTCTACGAAATGAAGGCTATTCCATGTGAAAATTGTTAAGAAACAGAAGATCTTGTATAACAATGTGTACCACTCCCTTCGCTGAACAGCACAAACTGGTTCTAACCAGAATAGAAAGAGGAGTGCATGGGAGGCCCTGGTGCACAACTGAGCAATGGGACAAATACATTAGTTTAGTTTGACAAACATTTCAACTGCTCAACTGCTTCGTTAAGTAGTACCCATGCAAAACACCATCTTTCTCTGTCTCGTGTCTGTGTTCTTTTGCCAATCTTTTTGTTGGCCAGAGGTTCTTTGCAACTCCGCCAGCATCCTGGAGTTGCCCCTTTACTGTTGACATTGAGACCGGTGTTTTGCAGGTATTATTTAATGAAGCTGCTTTTCTTTTGAAAACAAGGACATTTCTAAGTTACCCCAATTATTTGAACGCCTGTGTGTGTGTATATATATATAGATTGAGCTGCATGTAATCTCTGTTAGTAGTCTTAATAGAACTGCTTATTGGTTGCAATCCTGCAAAGGTTCATTATTCTGGTTTGCAGAGTTCCAATTTAGTCTGGTCGGAGAGTTCCAGTTAAGATTACATCCCTGAGAAGTTCCACTTTTACACTGCACACTAGTTTTTAGTTTAGACAAAATATGAGCAATTTGATTCTAATATATGAAAGCAGACAGAGCAGTGCACCCCCCTCGCTAAATGACCTGGTGCATACCAGATCCTTGTTTTGATATGTCTCAGACAGGGGAGGTCACTTTTAAGATGCTTGATCAGTAGGGGGCTCCATTCGCTATAACAAAACCTTGAATATACAGGCCAAACACACTGCACTTTACTTTCTAACAACAACATATCAACAGTTAATTCATAATTTTGACGATTGCGTCCATAGACGTTGTAAACAATTGGTTTTAGAAATTGTTTTTGCCGTGTGTGAAGAGTTGTTGTACAAAGATGTCGACAGACGTACTACCTTTTCAAAATGGCGGTCGATCATTATGGTGATGTCATTTGTTATACAAGGAGGAGGGGGTGACCTTAAGTCAAAGGCGTTTATAGCACCACCATTTGGACAAATGACATCCTGGGTAGTAGGATGTATTCACCTGACATTTTACACCCCCCCCCAAATGTTGGTGTCTGTAAGTCTTACCAGTTAATACCTACAAAGACCAAATTTAAAAAGTCCATCCAATTCTGTGTAACTATGCTGAAAATGTAACCTGGGGATTCATGTTTCACAAGCACCCAGTCCTTTCCCTCTCTGTAGCCATAATCTCCAGTGATCCAGGGCCTCCAGCACATAATTATTCTGACATGGCTGTGAAAGGGCAGCAGCAGGCAGGCCCTTTAAGAAGCAAATGAGCATCGAAAGTGAGATGATGTTCCCAGCCAAGGAAGTGTTAACTCACTCCCCTCAAAGGAGTGCAATGTAATGAAGGAAACTAACTGATAATGTTCTTGACAAGAAATGGAGAGGAGAGCCCAACCCCGAAGGCGGTCACTTTACCATAATGTCTCAAAGAGGAGTAAGAACCAAAGCTACGATAGAGCTAAAGCTGTATTTTTTGGGGTCGGTAGGAATATTCAGGGGTTTGGAAAATATTTACCCTGGGCCTAATAATTATAAAACAGAATTTTTAAAATGCAAATTGACCACGAATATGCCAAGAAATATATATTTTTAATAACAGTATTTTTTTTTTTTTTTTTATTCTAGCACGACCACGTATCTTCGCAAATTTAGCAAACACATTTTAGCTGAATACTGGGTGGATTAGCATTTTTTTGCATTTTGCAGTGTACTAAGGATGATCACTTGCATGCCGATTTTGCCTTTTATCCTTTTTCCCGAAACCTGGTCTAAAGCCTCTGAAGAGAGTGAGGCGCAAATACACATAGTTATTCTGGTTCATTATTCTGATTCGTCATTTGAATGTTATAGATAATGTGGAAAGATTATATTCTATTTGGAAGATTTTATTTTTAAAAGGAGGTCCTGTTTCTGGCCGATTTAGAAAGAAATTACCGGGCAATTTAACTTTTTCGGCAGCTTCCCAAAACTTCTGCGCATGTGCGGATAAATGTTCAACAGCGCTCACCTCCTGGCAATAATACACAGGTAGACTATGCTACAGTTTGTTTCCACCATCCACTCACATATTTATTTACTGGAGGTTGCATCATTCACAACAACACTGTTGGCTAGTTCAAAACTACAACTCAAAGCTGTATAGAAGATCGAATTGCGCATCTTTCTTTTGGGAATTTAGTTGTACGCCTAGGCTATACTACCCGAGTTTATATTTCTTAGTGATAGGCTAATGAACATGATCTTATGGTCTTTGAAAAGCGAACAACTGGCCACTTATGATCAATTTCCAATATATTTACAAACACACAAGTTGGTATGCAGTTGGCCTATTCGTTAGTGGTTACTGGGTCACATTGTATAAATATACATGGAAACAGAACCGAGAGGGGGAACGATATTAAGATATGGACAATAGCCTACGTTTTGCAAGGATAACAGTGTTTTGATTGAAAATAAATGCCCTGGAGAGGCAAAATAGGACTGTTGTATCTTTAAAAGGTTGCTAGTTCTTCATTCGCAGCTGTTGGCTTGTGTGTGCTATCAGAGACAGCGCAGATTCATTACTTCTTTTGCACAATGGACTTTTATCACCCCGTGGTGTTATTCAAATTCAGTACCAAGCGAAGACCATCCCCACTCCCTCTTTCCGTCCTTCTCGCTAACACCGTTATTGTTAGTGGAGCAGAGCTCAAGAAAGGCCTTTGGATATCAGACTAACGAGCGCGCAGTGCCATTCCCATGCAGTCGTCCTATCAAGTAATAGCGAGTTGAAGGAGCGCCACGAGTTTACTCAGATAACCCCCTTTTCGCTTTTAATTTTTCTAAAAGCTGGAGTATTCAAGACATCCTGCTTGGGACCGCGGAGGAGCAGGTGCATTTGCGTTTGAACCGTTTCCTCTTCTTCCTCGCATGAGAAATGTTCTGCTTTGTCGCCTTATAAAATTACGACAATAAACCACCAAACGGTACCTAATGTTTATACGATTGGAAGATTATGAAGTGTATATCAATTGCCTGTGTTTGGCTTCATAATGATGTGGGAACTGTATGTGCAAGATGCGTCTTACAGGTGCAGATAGCGGAAAACGCAACCAGAATGGAGTTTGAAGAACGCCTCGTTCCAAAGTGTGCGTTTCTTCTGATGTGTACCAAATGCTGATGCTTAGAATAATCCTAATATAAGCAGCCATCGTTTCATGTGGGCTTATTGTGACATTTCATTAAGAAGTTATTTCAGTTTTGTAATGGGAAATTGTGTAACCTTGAGGGCCTTCGTTGATCTACAAAAGTATTCTTGTTATCATTGCAATTGTCGATTTATAAGCTATCGAATTGGGAATGTGTATGTGTTTGAGGACATGTTGTCTTATTATAAAACGTTTAGGGAGATTGAAGTTTCGCTACAATCGGGCAGTGTGCCGACTGCTTTTTAAACTTTATTAGCTACTTTAATTTGCTCATATCCAGATTAAATTAATGAATATGATGATATCTCAGACTGTTGCCTGCAATTATTCATACTTCCAATAGAATGATCCAGGTGCATGATTCGATTGTCATTGACAGTGTTACATATTTATAGATAATATTACAAGACCCTATGAGAGATATACGTTTGAAGAGACACACTTTGAGCCCTTGCAGTTGATTGTCCAAACGCAATTCTTGTGAAATTTCAAACACAACCCGAGAATTGTGCATGGACATCTGTTGCTAGAGGTTCCTTTCACATCAGTGTCGTAAAAAATACGTTTTTAGTCTTGTCATCACAGTCATATTTCCTATTGGGAAATCTACCATGTTGATTATTCGATTAATTTATATTACAACCGATTATCCAAGAAGGCACACTATATGGGTCGAAAGGTTTTAGATGATTAATGTATGTTATAGTTTGCAGTTGCCTACACATTTTGTTCATACACGAACCTTCTTAATCAACCATTTCTTATTTTAAGCAAACTGTCATTTAGCTTAAAACCGTTATTCATTTTTGAAAGTTGTTCAAATGACGAAAATTCAATATTTATAAGGCCTACACCCAATCCTTCTAAAATAAACTTTTAACGTCTCCTGCCTTCTTCCTACTTTCGATTGCTCCTATAGGCGAAGATGGGTTTATGGTCGCTCAACTGGTGGGCTTTTGTTGCGGCTCTTTGTTCTGATTTGGGATTACAATTTGCATAATGCTCGAGGAATGTATCATTTTCATTTTGTTTAACAAACCTTGACTTTTTCAAACTATATATTTGAAACCACCTTCAGAAGCCAATGAGGGGGGAATTCGTTAGTAATGTTCGGCTTATAGGTTTTATATAATAACAAGTATAATTGCGATTTAAGTCTATTATTTTTGTTTTGTGTTTTGGTTGATCTTCTTGGGTATTTGGACATTTGTTGGTTTTGTTGCATTTTTAATAATAAATGAATAAGACATTTTAAAAAGGATGTAGTAGTTCCCATATATGTTTATGTATAATCTAAATGACTACTAAAAATATGTTGTTATTTTTATGTACTGGTACTATGTACTGCTTAGACCAATCTTTAGTTTTGACCTGATTTAGCAGGTACATTTTCGTTTTTAAAGGCCTTCCAAATTATTTATTGACAC
The DNA here is from genome assembly GCA_016801125.1 of Novumbra hubbsi. NCBI lineage: Eukaryota > Metazoa > Chordata > Actinopteri > Esociformes > Umbridae > Novumbra > Novumbra hubbsi. The sequence goes on from JACXGK010005686.1 coordinate 12,079, forward strand.
AATTATTACAATATGTCTTTGTGGATATAATAGACTTGTGTAAACTTTCAACGTATTCTAGAAACTTTACTGATGTCACCACAGGAGCTTATAATGAACTCGGATAGGATTGTAGATAAAACGCTTAAAACTAAATCCTACAAAACATTATTCAATAGGTTCTCTTATTTAAACACTACGGAATTTGTCACAAGTTCCGGAAAACCAAACATAATTATGTCTTTAAAGAATAGGGATATTTTGTTTTTACATAACAATATAATCTAAACTCGCTACTGAGATCTATTGGTCTCAGAAATGCATTCACCAAACATCATCCCTAATTCTGCATGTTAGCCTGTAAAGCAAATATAAGGATCAACTAGAGCTTTATCTGTTAAATATGTGTCTTTATCATTATAATCTTTTAAAAGGGAGAGAATGCATTAAAGCTAATGATTTAAAATAAATAGTTTGTTAATAGTATTTATTAATATGAAATCTATTGTAAAAATAATATCTTAAAGAGGTCAATGAAATGACTGGGATTTCTATCTGACATACATCCATAAATGTGTTCCCTCTGGAGTTTTATGGAAGTTACTTGGTATAATACTCAAGAGCAGTGTGTTTGGGAGGTTAGCCTTATACATCTTCTGGTGAACGCAAAATGAGATGCACTTCACCACGAAACATGTGGGAGAAGGTTGTATATCTCTCAAAGCCTGTATTTATCATGATCCAACCAGGTAGGACTACTGTATTCCAGAGAAAAGCAGTGATTTGACTGCATTTTATGAGCTGATAGCACATATGGACCGAGTGTATGATGTCAGACGTGTTGTTTATCCAATCTCCGGCCACCATTGCTGAATGATCAGATTCCATGAACACGGTCTTTGTTTTGATCCGGGACATTCGCGTCCTTCCCTCCTCGTGTCTCTTGGACAGCCGTGTCACCTGACCAGATGTCTGTGTCATTGCTGTGGGTGAGCAAGGGAGGACTGAGTGCCCAGGGTGATTCAGCTGGCGTTACACCCATAGCATGAGCTAGTGAGTGGTTGCAGGGACTGGTTGTGGTTGGTTTGGCACCGACAGGGTTAAAACCCCAGGGCTTCCTTATGTTGTTAGTTGTACAGTACGTGGTCGTTTATTGCCTGTTTAGAGCCCAAAGTTTAGTTAGTGCATGAAACAAGAAAGGAGGACGGTATGTGTCTGCATTTAAAGATGTCAAATGATTCTTACAACAATTGTTGTTTTTCTACTCAATGCATCAGGATAGTCCACACAGTCGTATTAGCCCTACAGTCTTTTTTAGCCTTACAGCAGGCTAAACAATGTATGGACGTATGATAAATGCTTTGTTCTCCAAGGCACAGGATAGTGAATCTTATTACAATAACACTTTATATGTACTACATGTAATATAGACTGTATATCCTTTAGCAGTGAAATGTATATGTTATCATCACAGGTTACAAAGGTCTGAAGGCATGAACACAGTTGCATTTATAAAGAGCATATAAAGCTGGTGTGGTTTTAAAAATTAATGGTGAAATGTAGAATTTCCACCCATATTTGTTAATAACGGTAATATGGTCGTTTAACTATTTCTTTTAAATGCCTGTGACTTTGAATAAGCTGAATAAGTGGAGTTACTAGTGTCATCTCATCATTACAATGTTACTCCTACAATACATTACATTGATCAAAATATCTTACTTCAATGATATAGTAAAACCCTGATGATGGTGCCTGCTTTAAAGTGATGTGTATATATTGTTAAAATGCAGACAAAATTCAAATCCAACCATTAATTGGATTTCCTGACTGTTATTTATAAACTGTGTTGGGACAGGGGCATGTTTATTATTGTGTCTTTCATTAATAATCTGCGTGGTAACTGAGGAACCCAATTGCTGTACTTTTGAATGTGAAATGTATTCCCTTTCTTGATTGATATAGGATTTCAGCTGCTCAACAGTTCATGGGCTCTTTGGTTGGATTTTTTGTTTCATAAATGTGCCAAATATTTTGAGTGGGTGAAAGGCCTGAATAGCAGGCAGGCTAGTGTACCACCCAGACTTTTTTACTACGGAGCCAAGCTGTAGTAATACGTGCAGAATGTGGTTTGACATTGTCTTGATGAAATAAGAAATGCCTTTTCTGAAAAATACATTGTTTGGATGGCAGCATATGTGGCTCCAAAACCTGTATATATTGTTTAGCGTTAATGGCGCCTTCTGCAAGTCATCCAGGCCGTAATGCACCCCCTTACGATCACGGATGATGGCTTGGAACTGGGCGCTGATAATAAGTCAGATGGTCCCTCTAGAGCCTGGATGACGTGATATGCATGATTCCCCAAATAATCTTGGGATTTTTCAGACCAAAGGACAGTTTTCCACTTTGCCACAATCTTAAATTATCTCAAGCCCAGAGAAGTCGGCAGCTTTTTTAGATCTTGTTTATACATGGGTCCTTCTTTGCATGGTAGAGTTTTAATTTGTATTTGTGGATGCACATAATACTATGTTCACAGACAGTAGTGTTCAGTCATTTTTCTGAGCCCATGCAGTGATTTCCACCGCAGGCCCGGCCCTGTTTTCAATGCAGTCCTTTCTGAGGGCCTGGAGATCATGGCCCTTTAGTATTATTTTCAGCCTTGTCCCTTGCTTACAGAGATTTATTTGGATTCTCTGAATCTTTTTATGATATTATGTACCGTAATAGTTGAGATCCCCAAACTCTCTGCAATTGTACGTTCTTCTTAAATTGTTGCAATATTTTCTTTAAAAAGTGTTTTTAAAGATATGCGCATTATTGTGTTTTGTTTTTCTTTACATTTTACACAGCGTGTAACTCATTGTTTCAGAGAGCTCCATTTTAGTTTGGTGTCATGACATGCGCTGTGCCTTGATGCCATTCAGCTTGAGGGCACTTTGTGGCAATGTTAGCACCAGTTAGCACCAATGTTAGCACCAGTTAGCACCAATGTTAGCACCACCAAACCGCTGAGCTGCTTGTGCACGTGGCCATTAGTTCACGGTAGAGCAGCACGTGCTAGCTAACTAGTCCTTAAGTTCCTCCACAACAGAACAATATGCATCTCCCATCATCCTATTTCAACGCTTTCTGTGTGGGTTTACTAAACTAAACTTTAAATAGCTGCATCGACTAACTACACAATAAAATGTACAATGTCCCGAGAAATACTTTTCAGGGCACACTATTGTGTAAAAATCGAATATATAATTAGCATACTGTCAGTGACCAGGATATCTTGTCATGATGCAGAGACGCTGGATGGATCCAAGACATTTTAGAGGTGGCAATGCCATATACCATGTGGCACAATCAGAATGGCACACGACACCATGTATAAACACGGGTAAGGACTGACATAAGAATGACTGACATAAGAAGGACTGACATAAGAATGACTAAGTAACAACAAAAGTCTTTCGCAATTCTTTGTCTCTACAATACATTCAGACCACGACTGAGTTGAAGTTTTGTACTTTCTAAGATATTAAATTGCTCTTGGTTGGGGGACCCCTAGAGGCAAGAGCTGCAATTGCCCACTTATGTTGCCCATGCTTAGAGCCAGTCCTGATTGTGGAACAGTAATATATCTAGAGACAGAACCTGGTAGTAACACTATGTCTGCTAGGCTTTCTATACTGACGAATCATGAGATGAATATTACTACAGTCTTCCAGTGTTAGCATAGCTGAGGTAGACAACCCCCCCCCCCCCCTCCCACCACCATCATCACCACCCGGATATGTCATCCCCGGCCGTCTGTGCCGAATCAAGCCAGTCTCCTCTGCGACGGTAAGCTCTAGCGGCTCCTTTTGACAAGCAGATCTAAACATTTCTGATTCCTCGAACGTACACGAAACATGAAGCTTTGAATGCACACGTGTCCGTGTGGAGCTGCGGTTCAGCCTGTGAGTGAGTGGGAGACGATGTGACTGAGTGTGGGATGACTGAGGGCTCCGGATCCGTCGCAGACACGTCTGACCGCTCACAGTGCCGAAGCGCTCACAGAGCCTGCGCTGTACTCTTCATCACCATCATCACCCTCTGGTACCACCGAGGGACTCAGCGCTATTGTCTAGGATAGTGAATATGGGAAAAACAATGCGACGTTGACCAGCCTCTGAATGGAATCAACGTTACCGACCTCTACTCTGTTATAACATAGCTCTGAGCACTGAGGGATGACATCATTGGTTTGAGCCAGCGACCAACACCGTGCTCTTAGTTGTTTATTTTTAGCAAAATCATTCAACCAATCAGAGGGAGACATTTTATAGTCTTAAGAACAGAAAGAAAAACAATCACTGTTTTATTGCCAATAAACACCTTAACACTAAACAAACACCTTAACCCTAAACAATTTAACACTAAATACCTTAACAGCTGATGCAGATGTTTCTACATTGGTTGTCATTTCACCACAGACATGGCATGGCAGTCATTTCACCACAGACATGGCAGTTCCCAAGTAGAATGTTCCTTTGCATTATCAGCCTCATTACCATAACTTGTGGGTGGGAATGCAGTCACTCATCAATCAACAGTGTTGTGAAAGTGACCATGTCAAAGGACGGGGGTTAGTGTTTTAGCAGCAGCAGGCCTACAAAGGTCAGATGGGCTGCTGTGTGCGTGTGGTGGTGGGGGCATTTGGGGAGGGGGGGGGCTGATGTTCGTATGTATGGTGGGGGGGCGGGCTGATGTTGTCATTAATCATTCCAAGTTTCAAGGGAGTGAGGCATGGTGATATTATCTTCTCACACCTAAACCCAGCAGGCCTGTGGCCCTTACAACACATCTGACCAATATAGAGGCCAAGGTCACCCCTCCCCCTTCCTACTTCCCCCGTCTCACCCCCACCCCATTGTCCACCTGTTGTCGTGGAGACTCTATTGCCAGAGACAACCCCTTTGTAAAGCGAGGGTTTTTGTTGAGGTCAGAACAGAAGCTGAAATAACATCTAATCCCACGTACACTGACCAAGCCGTGACACCAGGGTGGCTGTTCGAAAGTTGTCCTTCCCTTTGGACTCGTCCACCCACATGGAAAAAATTCCTACCAAACAATTTCTATCCTTAACCCAGCGTGTTGAAGAGGATATCATAACGTCGTATTGCAGCCACATTACATGTGGCAACCAATAGATGGTTCGATAGCTCATTTCAAATTGGTAGGAAGTCACAATGGTATGATCTGAACACTGTCAGATTAGACCAATAGGATCATGTTCCAG
>JACXGK010005686.1:17432-32021 GCA_016801125.1 Novumbra hubbsi
CCCCCCCCCCCCCCCCCCCCCCCCCCCCCACTCCCAGCCCCCAACCAGTCCCCCCCCCCTACCTTTCCTCTGAACCCGACCGAGTGGATAAAAGACCCATCAGAAGTATCGCTGGACACATTTACAAGTGAAAGGAGGCCAATAATGGAACGGTTAGGGGAAGAATGAGCGGACGAGGGGATCTCACAGATGTGGAGGAGGGGGGAGTGTGTGGGCTGGAGCTGCCCATTGTTGCCCAGGGAGGAGGGGGAGGGAGGGAGGTGGTGCCTTTTTAAACCCCATTTGTGATGGAGGAGCAGAAGGGCGGAATGGCCACAGAGGGCCTGGACGGAGCCCCCCGGAGCCCAGGCTGGTCCAGCTGTCCTGGGGGAGCGTGTGAACGCAGGCGCTAGCAGGCCCAGAGGTCAGGCCCGGAGTGGTGTCGGAGGACGTGGTGGTGAGGGTGGGGGTGGGGTCGTCATGCTGGCATTATCTGGCCGTCGTTTTGTGCAGGAACGGCGTTACATTAAACCTTCGTTTTACTCCAGCTGAGGTGAAGAGGCCTCTTGGGGCAGTGACTCTTTAGGCCCCCGTCCGCCTTACTGAGGGGCTGATGGAGTCATCACAGTGGAGCTTGGTGGAGAGAAGAGGCATACATGTGCGAGGTGGTCTGAAGGGTCTTGAGACAAGGCTCTTGACATGTGAGGAGACAGACGATGGTAGTCTTCTAAGAGGGGCGTCGGACTTGACAAGACCACCTCTAACCCAAGTCCAGTGGCATCAACCTTGCTGGTGTGACGTGGCTTGTTTTCTTCTCTGGCTTCTGTCGTTGACACGCAAGAATATACCCACACATTTTTCCATACCTGTTAATTTCCTGTGGTGGAATTATCTATCAGCCATGCATCTGTCAGTGGAGGATGAGAGGAGTGATGCTCTTCTGATTTATTAGATCGAGGGTCTGCTAGGCTTTCTATCCTGACGAGAGAAGGTTACAGATCCCAGGGGACATGGAAAGGGACTCTGTGGTAAACCTTTACTAGCAGGGTAAAACCTGGCAAAAATCGTTTCCCATTCCATCAATAGCACTGAATGGAGGATTTCGTTTCTGGAATTTCTTTGAAAGCCTTCTAGGTTAAGTTATATTTGGCCTGACATAAGCAGTCAGCTTATATTTGATATGACATAAGGAGTAAGGCTATATTTGGCCTGACATAAGCAGTCATCTTATATTTGATATGATATAAGGAGTAAGGTTATACTTGGCATGACATAAGGAGTTAGGTTATACTTGGCATGACATTGGAGTTAGGTTATATCTGGCATGACATTGGAGTTAGGGACTTAATGCTAAGAATGATTGAATTCAGTGAATAACCTGAAATTTGTCAAAACAAAGTTAGCAAGTCCCTTAATATTCATCATGTAAGAAAGTAAAAGCAATCTGTCCCTCAGGGCACAGACATTGGTTGGACTCATTTTGATTTAAATGTGTTTGAGTTGTCAACTGACATGCACATTACGTAAACGTAACAAAACATTTAACTGCCATTGTATTAGGTTAAACATAATGCTAACAAAACATGTTCATCAAATTGTGCATTTATTTTCAGTCACACTGAGGGATGAGGGAAACAGCATTTTATTTACGTGTGGCAAGAATATCCAGATAAAAGGATTATCGGACATATGTTGATTACATTTACAGATGGTGTAAAACGTTTCTTGGAGTCACGTTAAAGAGGGATTAACTATTAAATTAAAATGACATACATTGTCTAAAAGCAAAAAAAAATAACTGATGAAGACACCAAGGCAGTTAACTAATTATAGTTTAAAATAAAAGAAAATTAAGCAGGCAGCTAAATTCTGGATAAAAATACATAGAAACCAGGGTTGATATTTTTTCAGTTCTGTAGTCCACAGTGTAGAAAAATCATTAGGTTAGGTCTTAGTGTGGTCCAGTAGTCCTTCATGTACTGCTGAAGCATTGGTTTGAATCAGGCCCACAGCTCTTAGCAAACGTTTCTCTTTCTCTAACCAATAAAGCATTAAAAATATATCTGTGCAAGTTTTCAAATAAATCCTAATGTGTAAATGGCATCGCTTAAATTATACCACTTCCACAAGAAAATCATAAATGACAATCGGCAATGCCCGCTGACACTATAAAAAAACTCCCTCCAACACAACCCCGTTAAATAATCAACATCTTGATTTACCGTTTCTTATTGAGTATCAGTCAAACTCAAATAATAATAATACTTTTTTTCAAATGCATTTTAACTACATGTAATAAAGAATCAAACAAAATTAAGTCAACCAACATATTGTCCTGAATGTCCTCAAACACAAGATATTAGATGTTATCTAGATATTCTTTGCATTTCATATTAAAATGCATCCTCCCTAAGTATAAGTTAAGAAAATATTTTCTAATTTTTTCCATTTTTTCCTGTACTCTTTTCATTAACAGATAATGTAAACAACATGTTTCATCAAAAAAACAATAAGATTTAAAAAATAATTTAAAAGCACCGCCTTTTGAGACAATCCCCTGGCAATTAAAAAAGCCAACACTGCCACCTTGAGTCTGGAGGAGCACAATGACTCTACAAGTCACACTCATCCCACTAAGAAATGTATTAGCTCCCCAGTAAAAGATGGCAGGAAATTTGCTTTGAATTACACTTCTCTGGAAAAGGACGCAGACAAAAACACCTCACACGGAGTAGATCACTGGTCTGTTCTGCTAACATTGTGACTATTCACCTGTCAATCAGGTTTAGCATATAGCAAGAACTAACATCCTGAAGCCATCACGCCTTCTTTTCAATGTTGCACTTGGAAATTTAAGTCAACGGTTATTGGATTAGAAGGGTTCTCCCAGTTCCACAGAGCTCAGTGAAAAAACACTCAAGATAACCTTTTACGTAGCTTCTACGTCCAGGGAAAAGTACACCTTACAAGTTCAGCATTCACAATCAGAACAAAGTCATTGAGTCTTTGCAGCTCTGAACCTGATTGTGCAGGCCATGGTGACAGGATCTACATGCATCCACTGGCGAGGGTTCAATCAGTCTTCCACTCTGAGGCGTCTTTATGATTTATGATTATCAGTTAAGCATCCAAGTCAGGATTAAATTCCACCCCAAACCGTCTTTGGCGTTCCTTTCGGTCCTCCCACATCTTCTGGTCAGCCACAATTCTAACTTTAGCAAAGAATAAAATGTCTTCCAACTCATAGGAAGAAGTTGATTTTGGCTGGCACAGACTTGCAGCCCATCCTGGAGAAATGGTGTCCCTGGTCAGGCATGTAGACAACAGCCCCCCCTACTGCCTCCACCACGTCTTTGCGCTGGCACTCACCACGTTGACATAGCTCTCGGCGGGCACAGCGCTCCACGTGTCGCCGGCCCAGCGGGAGGAAGGGCACAAAGCTGGTCAAAAGTTTCTCCTTGATGATCCTGGAATGGAAGAATCCACCTGGGCAGAGAACCGGGCTGCTTAGAACAGATTAACTCAAAGAGAAATGACTTGTAGAACGGTTGTATTCTAAATGACTTGAGGATGGTTGTATTGTAAATGACTTGAGAATGGTTGTATACTAAATTACTTGAGGATGGTTGTATTCTAAATTACTTGAGGATGGTTGTATTAAAAATGACTTGAGAAATGTGGTATTCTAAATTACTTAAGAATAAGTGTATTCTACAACCACGTTTCCAAAAATGTTTGGATGCAGCGTAAAATGGACATTAAAACAGAATGCAAAGATGTGCATCTTTAAAACCTATATTCGATAGAAAAAGCAAACAAAACATGTCAAAGGTTGGAACAAAACATTTTTATCGTTCCTTGAAAAATGTATGCCCCTTTTGAATTTGATGCCAGCAACACATTGAAAAATCGCAACAAATTACTGAACAATTGTGTAATACAAAAGAAGAACCGGATGGAACATCTTACAACTAATTAGGTAAATTGGCAACAGGTCAGTAACATGACTGGGTATAAAAAGAGCATCTCTGAGAGTCAGAGTCTTTTAGAAGTAAAGATCGGGAGGAGTTCACCACTCTGTAAAAGACAGTATGGGCAAATAGCGCAAACATTTTTTAATAGCAAAGTTTGGGGATCTCAACTTTTACGGTACATATTATTATTAAACGATTCAGATATAAACGAACTCCAGAAATGCTGATGCATTTTCTGGGCCTGAGCTAGGCCTGAGAACTGTTGAGCAGCTTACGTCCTACATCAAGCAAGAATGGAAAAACATTTTACCTTCAATACTACAGCAATGGGTCTCCTCAGTTCCCAAACGCTTACGGAGTGTTGTTAAAAGAAGAAGTGATGCCACACAGTAATAAACATGCCCCTGTCCCAACTTTTTTGAAACATGTTGCTGGCGTCAAATTCTAAATAGCCAAGGGTTTTGCCAAAAACATTAACATTCCTCTGGTTCAACATTTGATATGTTGTCTTTGTACGATTCTCAAGTAAACAGACGGATTAAATCATTCACACATCAATGCATTCTGCTTTCTTTAGCATTTCCCGCGGCATCCCAGCTATCTAGGAAACGGCGTGGCAAAGGACTTGAGGATGGTGGTATGGTCATACTTCTCTTGCTGTTGTACACAGCCTGGGAGATGGCGTCCTCCAGGTCTACCAGCCGTATGTCCTCTCTCTCCCTGCCCGCCTGACGCATCTCCAGGGCCACGCGGTTTATCGCCTCCTCTCCGATAGTGCTGCAACCACACAACACAGCCAGTCACGCACACTTTTGTCACAAACTAACAAACACACACTCACGGAGGAGATGCCGAAGCACTTCCGTCTCAGACCCCCACATTTTGTCACTCGAACAATGTATCCAACCCCCTGGATTAATAACCAATGCCAAAGCTACGCGGCAGCGCCACCGGGACAGCCATATGCCCGTCTCAAACCCGCCAGCTGCTACCTGACGAAGACGTAGATGGCCTTGCGGTAGTTGGTGCCGAACACGGAGTGCGAGGGTCCCAGGAAGGGCACCGCCACGTCGACGACCCCAGGAGGCATCTTCTCCATCTCATCGAATATGAATATGGAGCGGGCACAGGCGGTCAGGTTCCCTTCCAGCCAGCGCTTCAGCTCTACCTAAGAGGCACCAGAAGCAGGAGAGCGGTTATCACACAGGATGTGACGTCACGCACGCAAAGGCAAACACGAATAAACCGCCCGCCAGGGATGACGGAAGGGCAGGTTCAATGCGCACGTAAACTTTAAGCAGGCCATGACACTCGTGTTCAGGCGGCAGAGATGAACTACCCGGTACTGTTTGGCGTGTTCGGGTACAGGGAAGTGTAGGGTGGGCACAAACTGGTGGATGTAGGGGCTCCCCATCGCGGTGCCGTACAGGTGCCTGCCGATCATGGAGCTGACCAGAGTCTTGCCCGTCCCTGAAGCCCCGTGGAAGGACAGGACCAGGGGTTGGGCCGGATTCTCCGTCTGAAGGAAGTTGGCCACCTCTTCTGACACGATGTCCTGGGCCAGATGCTGTCCGTAAAGATTCTTATACAGATCCCATTCCAAACCTGGGAAGGTAGATCCTGATGTTTTAGTGCCGGGCAGGGAAACTAACCAAGTGGATAAATCCACACCAACAAGCCTGCCGTGATTTCACTGTGACAGCAAGAAGCAACCTCCGACACGCATGCTTACTATTGTTAATCTTTTAGAAAACAAAATAAGAAACATTTGATATTCTCACAATCATTATTTGGGTATTTGGCTTGATGACTAGTTATCATTAAAAAAAAAGTCCATTATCCCTTTCATGATTGTATTTTTTTTTAAATCAAGACTAAAGCACATGTTATCAAAAGTGTATTTCTTTACAGAAATAGAGAATGTCTATCTTCTAATAATAAAAAATAAATTGTATTTTTCGAAAACTTAAACCAATAAATTGTGTCTTTAATGGTATCTCCGGGGCAACGTAGGACAGTTCATTAAGTATTACTGTGTGAATTATGACAAAGGCTATGAGCTCAGTGTTTCTTTTAAAAGAGGGCTTCTAGGGATTTGCAGTAATCCAACAACTCAATGACAGGCTGTTAATCCCCAACACCAGGATGGTTGGTTGGTCTCTTTTAAGGCTTGGGGTGAGGACCATGTAGTTCTGGCTACACCACTGACAGCCAGTCAGCCTGTACGCTCCCCTTTGTGTTTCTTGCGGTGTTGTACACAGCCTGTGAGACGGCGTCCTCCGGTGTGTCTCTAATCATGGCCATCCAAGTGCTAAATGAGCAACATCTCTAGGCTTGTGCTCAAACTGTTAAGTGGCATTTTGGGTGCAATAGAATTAAATGTATTGTGATTAGGGGTACTAAGGGGTGATGTTTAACGGCATTAACCTGGTAATGTATGTAACGCACATCCGCTGCACAGCTGTTGAAGTCTGTCAGGACTTCCACTTACTGTGTTTACTGTCATGCACCAATTCACCATAGCAATCTCCTTGTATGGGTGAACCTGATTGGCCATGAAGCTGATTCCGGTTCTGATCAGAATGGGGCTCTAGAGAGGAAGACTTGAGGTGGTAATCTGAACACACCGTTAAAATGAATCTGCGGGCAACTGATGCTTCCAGACGGGAGACATTAAGATCCGAATGAGACACGATGAAACTAGACGCCTAGAACATGGTGAAGTTTAGCTGCTGAACTCCAAGCCTGGTTAATGCGGGCTGTACACACGGCCCACATTAATGTCTCATCACACTGCCGTGTTCCTGGTCAAGTCTGACTGGTGTTCCAAAGCCAGGTAAACTTTGATCCTAATTAGCAATTGTCTTGCCCATCTAATTCTCAGTACCACATACCAGACCTGCCTGCCCAACCACCCAATGGTCTTTCATTAGTTCATCCAGTATGTTGCCCGGGATCTGGTATTGGCCAATGTGACAGAGGATATGGCTGCGGACCAGCCAGTTTATTCGGCCTTGGACTCACTCTAGCCTGCTTTTCGGCAGCCTAAACATGGGCTGGATTAATAAGCTTCAGTGGCTCATAGACATCAGGTCTCCTTCATTCCTGGTGATAGAGTAGCATTGATGTTTCAGTGAAAGCAGGCTTTTCCTTGTGGACCGGAGGCTCGTTTTTGGCATTTGTATTAGAAATTCTGATATAATATCCTAGGCTTAGCCATCTTTTAAAGAGAAGTGATTTAGACAGGGTGATTTGTGTGTCTGTTCCAGTCAACACCTGGGTAACGTTGATAACAGCGTAATACCATATCAGTTCTGACGTGTAACAGATAGTCCATTTTTCACTCTCCTTTTCTTGGTGGGAGTTCTACGGATCTTTCAGGAAATATTAATGTAATCATGTACTGTAGTCGCTCGAGTATGAATCCCACATTGGATGAAATTAATAAACGACAGTATGCCTACTTATACGGCCCTGAAAATAACGTTTTCAGAATCACGAACAGCCACGCAAATCACAGCAAAAAGCCCACACCAACCTGCACTGAGAGATTGCTATAGCAACTTATCTTTAACTCTACTCGCAGCTAACAATTAGTAAACGAAAAAAAGCGTTCAAAAGTTAAGATGCTGGTCCTATTCTACTGAAATATCAGCCACTATCATGCAGGAAAGATAAACATATGGGTTGACCATGTCAGGATGTATAATTACAAGGGAAAAATAATTCATAGATAACTGAACGTTTCAGCAGTGCTCTACAAATAATGGTAAAAATTAAAAAGTAACCAGCTAGCTAGTCATCTGCAGAATAGTTTTTATCCCTACCATCTAAGAGAGACTTACAAACAGCAATATTGGTGAGGCAACGCTTTGTTAGCTAACCAATTAGCTACCGTTGTATAGTTTCTATTTTCTTACCTCGTATATTTGGTTTAAAATCACAATCGCAATTATCAGTTATGGTGCAGACTAGCCTTTCAAAGACACATTCAACGCAGGGAAATGAATAAAATAAAACCAATAAAACGAACTGTAACACAGAACTCCTGACAAACAACATCTTGCTGTAAAGTGACTACGTAAACTGTGCACAAGGAAAATATGTAATTTCCCCGCTAGTTGTCGTTGTTTGTAGTTCTCTACACTTCAAAATCAATTTCAACCAACCACAGCTATGCTTGAAAGGAACTTTAACTCCCACAATACATTTCATGGAACGTTTCAAAACCAAAACACTACACACGGAAGTAGCATGTCAAGAACAGTCAAGGAACTTCAAGGCTGATTCTCCAAGAGAGCTAGCGTGATTATTAAATCTCTAACGCGGTGAATAAAGTTTCATATTCACACATTCGACTACTGCTTAGTCCGGATAAACCGGTTCTTGGTCTACCGACTGCCGAACAAGGTTTTATCCACTTGCCTGTGAACCGTGTACTTAGGGACCGGAGAAAAGTGCATATTTACCGCGGTTAAAAACCGGCCTTTAAGTGGAACCGGATCAGTCCGTTGTTAGAATTTAAAGTTAAGGTTTCAGTGTCCTTTGTAGTGTTTATAGCATGATTGATGATTGCCACCGTGTGTATTATGACAACATTTTGTGGCAAATTGTTTTTTGGAGTGTTCGTGTACCTTGGGGCAACAGAATCGCAATGGGGAAAGGACTGTCTGGCACCATCAATTTCCTTAAATGTTTTGCTCTAAGACAATTTTACAGACAAATTACAAAAATATCCACGGAATACGGAAAAAAACAGTGGAGTGCATATATAATAGAAACGCTATAATACAACCGCTCTATATCCGTAGTGGAGAGCGTATATTTGTCTACCATGCATATTTTTCCTGGAATGTAACGTAAGGTAAAAACTTATTAGGCGATATAATAATTAGTCCAGACAGGTGTAAGATGGAACCTATTTGAACGTGTATTTTAAGCACTTACATCATTCTAACTTATATTTTGGCATGTGGAAGAAGGATGGAGGCCACAAAGACAACACCACCGGGACGCTGTCTCCGAGGTGACGCCATCACGTCACTTTCGATCCTTCATTTCCATCTTAACATTTCCATGCCTCTTACCCGACACACTATTTACATATAAATTCACATACACATTGTGCTCTCTTTATTGTGTTAAATCCAACTGAATTACAACCCCCCCCCCCCCCAACAGAGAAAGTGTCTATGCACTTTCAATATTAATATATTACATATTACATGTTCACTTTTGAAAAGTTACAAACAAGTAAATATTTGATTCAATGTAGGTATTGATGACTATATAACATGAGTTCTGATTCCTAGGACACATTTCACTACAGTGTGCGAGAACATATATTTTTTGACAATGACCACTACGTTACTGAAGTGCCGTCTTCATTTTTACCTCTGTGTACTGTAACAATGTTTGCATTTAGTACTACCAAAAACATCTCTCAAGTAAGGCACTCTCATAAGGCAGAGCTTATTATAACACAATCAAGAGCTATCACGACATTCATCCCATCTTTATGGCCCTGACCCTGAAGTTTTATTACTGCCTATAATTGAATTTCCCTTTCAGTTAAGTCACCGCAGAGAACCATAAAGACACAAACCCTTCCATGGGTTGTCCCGATACGGCCACATCAGTTAATACTGGACATTGGACATTAGTTGCTTGTCAAGACAAGATAAAGACCCATTCCATAGTCCGGTTGGGTTTGAAGGTCCCTGTGCCAGATGGGGGGGCTCCAGTTGATTGGACAGGGCACTCAACACCTGGTCAAATTTGGCGTAGCGCTGGGCCTGGTTCTCCTCCGCTCCCCGGCTGCCCCACAGCAGCCTCATCTCGAACTCGGTGAGAAAAAGTTCCAGAACCTCGGCTTGCTCTTGGAACCCTGCGTGTCCACGTCACAACAACAACACACACACACCGTTCACCATTAAAGCCTCACAAGGCCAGGCAATCTATGTGGTCAACTCTATGTGGCGGCGAACCCCGAAATGTACTAAAGCAAACAGATTGAGACTTCCATCCTCCCACCCTGTAATTTGGTCTCTGCGTTGGTCCGGTAGATGCCCCCCAGCTGCGCGGCGGTACGTGCGGCCTCCAGGTGACTCATCAACACGTCCAGCCCCGTCTCCACGGTCTCCCATGGCTCTGTCCCCTCTGATATGCCCACGTTCTTCTCCAGAAGGGGCAGGAGAGGCAACACGTGGGGAAAAGATGTGTTGGCCAGTGCACAGCTCTCTATAAAGAGGAGAGGTGTATCAAAGGTGTCCGGTACAAATACCCACTAAGGTCCATGTTTGTACCCACTGCCCACGGGGTGCCAGAGTTGACACCCTTTTCTCTGCTTGGAACAGAATGCGAAGGCAGTCACAGCCAATACTACACGCTGACATTTAGGTATCTCTGGGGATGTGGATGAACTACCTTTCCCGTCATTCATTCTCTTCATGAAAGGCTTCAAGGTTTTTTCGTAGAGGATTGCGCCCTCTGTGTGTCTCTGGCGTAACACCATCCACGTCTGCTCTAGGCGTGAGATCTGAAAAGTGAGGACAACACGATCCATCAGTGGGACTCTTGTTTTTCCCAATCCAAATACATACCATTTAATAATCAATTTCTGTATTCAAATCGCAGTGTCTGGAGTGGTGAGTAGTCACCACAAGGAAAGTTGTTGTGTCTGAGTAACTCTCCAGTTAAACAGTGCCGTACCTGTGGCAGCTCCAAAGCTCTCATGATTGCAGCGAAGCCAAACATGTTTCCCAGGCTGCTCTTGAGCTCGGCGGCCATCTCAATGGCTTTGTGCAGCAGGGCGGCTCTCTCTTCAGCGCTGCCAGTGCAACCCAGCACGTCCACAGCTAGCATGAGGGACATGGTCTGGGACCTGAGGATGAAGCGATAGAGTTTGGACTCCACAAAAACATGTATGCACTGGTGATGGCAGAGGAAAAAGGAACCAAGAAACATGTGTGTGTGTGTGCGAGGAGATTGATATCTCAAGTCATGCCGGTCCACACCTCTCCAACAGGTCCAAACGGAGTTGGTGACCATGTGGGAGGGTCAAGAGCTCCAGCCCAGAACTTACACCCATTTTCTTCTGCATTTCTGGAGTCACATTCAATATCCTGGCAGCCTGAGGAACAGAAACCTGGTAAGAAAGAGACCTGTAGGTTGGGCCACCAAGTGTGTGTGTGTCGGTGTGCATCAGTACCATGCAGTCAGCCTTGGTGATGTGTTTAGCCAATGTTTTGGGATCCACCTGGGCTAGCAGCTCCTTAACCCTCCTCAGAACGGCCACCTCCAGAGGCTTGTTCTCGGTGGGCATCAGGGGGGACTGGTACCTTCTCGGTCTGAAGGCAGAGGTGGTCTCTGCTGTAGGCACCTCATATACGTTCCCCTGGTCCTCCTTCACAGGATCTCCGACGCTCAGCCCCTCTTCTTCTGCACACAGCCGCTCCACATAACTCTGAGCTGGGGCTGTCGCCGAGCAAACCTGGCTGCTGTCTGCGTCTGGGGTGAGATAGATAAGGTCTCGAGAGGCCTGGGTCCTGGTCTGTTGACTGTCTGTGCTCAGAGAGCTGTAGGATGATGAGGTGTCGACTGTAGTGGTCGGTTTTGTGTCTGTAGTTAGAAGGTTCGAGGAACTTGGGGCTAAACTGGTCCATTGTGTGGCAGGAGTGTTTTTTGGGGGGAAGGGAATGGTTGATTGAGAGGTTTGGTTCCTGCTTCTGGAGTGGGTGGAGGCAGCTGGGGAGGGAAAAGCGCCTGGCGATTGGTTGAAGGGAGAACTTCTAGCCTGCCGAGTGACTCCACATGCAAACAGTGTAGAAACACGTTAATCAATTACACAATATCACACTGCAATACTTGTATTGGAAACTGAAGTTGCTGAGGATCAATGGAATGTGTGGCAATCTCACTACAGCGCAGGTCTTTCTAGTGAATGTAGTCCAAAAACATATGTGTTGATTTACTTACTGAATGTTAACGATAGAGGGTTCTCCCCGGTTGGTGAAGAAGGCAAGCTAAAGCCTTTTACTGCCCCCTTGTGGTAAATTGAAGAAGGGCTGGGGACAAACACACATGTCAAACGTAGGTTCACAAATGGGGACATAAATCTAAACATGAACCCTAACTTTTACCCTATTTAAAGAAATCAGTGCATTCACACATACAGCCACACAACACTACAAAACGCGCACGCTTGGCAGTCAAAACCTACAAAGTGTCTTTAATGCTCGGCAAAACAGCAACAGTGAAATAACCTTCTCACCTCAGTGGGCAGATCTTGTCCGTCACATTCCCACTGCAGCTGTCGACTGGAGCCCCTCTAGAGCCCCTCGGAAAGTAGTGAGAGTTCAGACAGCCCTTGTGGTGGGCCAGAGAGAAAGCTTTATCCAGGTACCGCAGAGGTAGAGTGCGATTGACAGGACTGTGGATCTGAGCCCCACTCTGCTGGGTCAAGGCCATCCTATTCCCCACATAGAAGTGGACTAAAGCAGGCACCGAGTGGAAGGCCTCTCCTTCCAGTGTGTACTGGACCCGCGTGTGCGACTGTCCCTTCCCAACGAGGACCCTGCTAATTAGGAAGTGCAGGGTTTTGTTGTCCCAGCGGCTCGTCAGCACATAGTCCCCCGGAATGGAGAGGGAGTCACGGATGAGAAAATCCCCGTGCTTCAACACCAGCGTCTCAGACAACTGCCAATCAGACAGACAGACAGTGAGGGAAAATAACAATGACGTCCTGTTGATGTGTGAGAGCACATGTTTGTGTGTGTGTGTGTGTGTTGTGTCAGTTGTGTGAGGAAACAGGAGTGTGTGTGTGATTATGTCCAGATGTGTGAGGGGGCAGGTGAGCCTTACCTCCCAAGGGGTGTTTCCATGATACCATCCATGGCTCATCAAGTTGCTGCTGCTCAGTTTCAACTCCTCCTCCAACTCCCCACGTAGCTTTTCAGAGGGCATATCCAGCCAGGACCCATCCTTGGAGAACTGAAAAGACATGGGACCAAACGGTAAGAGGTGCAAATAGAATGTGAACTAACCCCTATGAGACAACAGCTATTCAGCACCAAGCAGTGTGAACAGGTCACTTTGCTCCCTTTTCCCCCCTTAGTCTGTTGTGAAATAGAATGGATAGTTGGAGGCAGGGATGGGTTGAGAAGAGAGGTTGGGCATTCCCACACTGGCAAGTCACCAGAGCACAGTCTAGGGCAGGTTGTCGTGGTAACATCATTGTGTAACATAGCCATCAGTCAGCCAAGCGTTGTCACCTCGTTACCCACAGAAACCTAGATACAGTAGATAAGTACCATTAATCACCTCTGCTCTAAATGTTTAGTGCATTTACATCTACAGGTCTTAACAATTATTTCCTTCCCTGGCCTTTACCTAGATGACATGCTGTTTTTCCTCAAATATGCGGCTCAAAGAAATTAAGGGAACGCTTCATTTACACATCAGGTCTCGATGAATGAAACATATAAAATTCAAAAAATCTTTTACTGTACATTGGGTAGTTTGTTGAGAACAAAATTACATAACAACGGTCAATAGATATATACGAAAACAACCGCTTGAGGGCTGGATTCAAATTCAGAAACCCAGAAAATCCAGGTAAACAATTGAAATCACAGGCCGTTCCAACTTGCTTGAACGTCAACTCATAATGTGTCTCAGTCGTGTACATGGCCTCCACGTGCCCCGTATGCCCTCCCAACAATGTCTGGGTGCCTCCCAACAATGTCTGGGCACCCTCCCGATGAGACGGCCAAACCGATGACCCGCAGCCAAACCGGTTATGCCGGATGACGTTGCGGGCGGCGTAGCGTACACCACGGTGTCTCCGGACTCTTTCACGTCTGGTCACATGAGCTCAGTGTGAATCTGCTCTCCACCTGTGAAGGAAATGGGGTGCCAACACTGGCGTTCTCTGGCGAATGCCAATCAAGCTGCACGGTGCTGGACCGTGAGCACAGGTATCACTAGAGGCCACGGTGTCCTCGTGCCCTCCTTCCGTTTCTGACACCGTATGGATGTGCCATGCTGGAGTAGCTGGACTGCAGGAAGCGCCTAATGCTACCAGTAGTAGCCCATGGCAAAATGCTAAACTAGAGAAGAATCAGGAAGATTAAGGGAGGTTGCAGGTGGTCTGTGGCCACCACCTGCAAAACGATTTCCTTTTTGGGGGGTTGTCTTGCTGTTACCTTTCCAGTGCCCCTGTTGATGATTGCGTGTTCCCTTAATCTTTTTTAGCAGTATAGTTTGAAGCCACGTGACGGAATGTAGCACTTTGCTGTGTCTGTTAAATTTCCTGCACTTTTTATGCACTGGTTATTACGGGGCTGGTTTTTGAGCAGTGTACACACTTGCCTGTATAATGAGGGCCGGGGTAAATGTAGGCACTGTTTCAAACATCCGTTAGAGTATATAGAGTGCCTGTCACGGTCTTGTAGTGTGGCGGAACCATACGCGGACATTTTGAATAAATGAAAAGGTGTATTTAATCCAAAACACATAAAATACAAACTACACGTAACTGTAAACGGTAAATGAAAGGACTAACTAACATTAAACGGTGTACAAAGAAACATGTAGCGTATTCACTGAACATTGAATTAAATGAGAGACAAACCGT